>PVIC010012461.1:0-39656 GCA_004025085.1 Thryonomys swinderianus
TAGTGCTGTCACTCTAGCACAGGTAGACTGAAAGTAGCTGTTCCTCACATGAGGAGGGAGAGTGTATCTCTCCATCCTTCAGTGTGGACTGGACTGTGACTGCTAAACCGTGGAACGTGGTGGAAGTTATTTTGTGTGTCTTCTGGGTCGCTCTTTAAAAGATTAGCAGAATCTGGCCTACCTTTTTATGTAAAAGCTGCTTCTTAAGTCCTGTGCTCTCAGAAACTGGGAGTCATGCTGTGAGAAGCACTCGCCACCTGCTGTGGTCGTAACTTACCATGCAACTGAGATCACAGTCAGTTGACCCAGCTGTGGGCTCAGGTTAGCACCAGTATGAAATGCCAGGCACATGAAGGGATTCTTTGAGTTGCACAGCCTCTCAAGCACTCAGGTAAGGTCTGCCTCAGCGGGAATCTAATTCTGCTGCATAAGGGGCTCTAAGCAAATACTTCCTGGTTGACCCTAGCAACTCTCAAATATCTAGGTGAAAAATAATCATAATTTATCAGAATAAGCAATGATACTGGGATAGGTGGTTATAATGAAGGAAAACCACCAGAACAGGAATCATCAGAGCTTCATACTTTTAGAAGTGTCTTCTTAGAGCTCTATAATTAGTTCAATATTCATAATGTTTTCTAGATAACTTTAATTCTACAAGTGTCAGATATTCAGTGTATGATCAGCTCTCTTGCTTCCTCTGACATCTCATATCCTACTTATTAATCTGTTTTTCCTTTCTCACACCCCCTACCCCACCTACCAATAAGCACAACTGAATAACCTTGAAAATGTTACTCCTCTGTCATGGTCCAATGATCATTGATGTGCAGTTATTTTATTTTAGCTTTATGACTTTCTGAAAACCACTTTCTTTTAATTTCAATTACATAGCTTTAGATAAAAATTGCCTGCCTTAATTATTTTTTTGTTGTTGTTGACACACAGTACTCAATATCCAAAGTTAAAAGAAGAAAGGTTTATTTGCCTCACAGTTCATAGAGGTTTTAGTCCAGATTCGGCTGGCTCCAAGGCAGAGTGGCATGACAGACGGGCATCACAGGGGGGAAATAGTTCATGGCAAAGCCAGCAGGCAAGTTACCTTCAAAGCTTTTCAGCCCCTTTTATATTTTGTTTTAGGCTATTGGATGGTGTCAAACTGTCCGTGGACTGATTTAGTAATCACCCACCCTTAATCATAGCACTCAATCCTAGCATTGCACCATGAATCCATCACATACTCTACATTCAGCCACCTCTGAAACAGTCCCACCATCCACTGCATTAGACTTTGTGGGAGACATCTAGACACAAGCCATAAGAACATCTTAGAAATGCCATGTATGTGATCTACTACATGGTCTTCATAGTTTACAGTATGAACTCAATAAATATTTACTCCATTTTTATCTCTATCCTTAAGTACGTCCCTATAGATGACTGTGTGTCCATAGTCCAGACCAGGAAGGTTCATTGAGATCTGGTCCACCCTAAGAAAACTGGGGAGCAGTGGGAATGTCTGAGAGCCTTTCACTGTCTGAGCCGCACAGGGTGCAAGGCTGCAAAGCCCCACTGTTATATTCCACAGCATACAGTGCCAGTATGTTACCAAAGTTGCATCACACAGATTGATTATTTGCATAATCACTGCACAGATGCAGGCTGCCTGCCATATATTGAATTACTCACAAAAGAAAGCTGTAGGCCTAGGACAAACGCCTGCACTTTGACATCTTGTGTAACCTGATGACACAAAGACCTCCCTGCAGGGTGATATGGACAACCGCCATCCAGTCACTGCTGTACCCCAGTCTCTTTGAGCTATATGGCCCCAGAACACCAGAAATGCAAAATTTTCAATAACGGAGAGCTTCTACAGCTCATTAGGTAAGCCTTCCAAATGAAGGAGTCTGATTATGGCAACAAAAATAAATTCTCCTGTGGTGGTTAGTAGATGTTGATTCTAAACAATGGTGTGTTTAATTAGCCCAATTTGTATGAGCTCACAGAGGCACCTTTATATATTCTCACTCTGAAGCATGTTTACCCAAAATAGACAACCTAATTACCTAAGAAAATTGACTGTATTTATAGAACTGAGGCACTATAAGAAAAATGAACTGAAAGTGTGAAACTGGATGAAAAAGTGTCAAATCCTTATTTTTGTTTTGTTTTTAAGACATTAAGATATAGAGTCCATAATTATTATGGAGTTCAGTACAAGTGAATGAATAAGTCTCTGCCAAGATAAAAGGGGAAATGAATCTTTTCTGGGTTACTTATCTTGAATTCTTAAAGACCTTCCTAAGCAGTTTCCTAAGAAATTGCTGCTGCATGGGATAGAGCTACTTGCTGTAGTAGTGCTCCATCTCATCCATATAGAGAAATTGGGTGCCCAGTAGAGGAATTAAACATTTTAGGAAGTCACTTAATCAAATTAGGAAGAATGTGACCAATTTTATTATGAATTCAAGCTTCTTAAAAGTTAAATAAGAAAAAGGTATTAAATTTAACTTCACTCTCCAGTGGCTTTTACATTTCTACTTTTCTAAAGCAAGTCCTTCTGAAGAAAGGCAAGAGAATGGGAGGGAGTACAAACAGATTTTACAGATATTGAGGAGACCATATTTTTTTTCACAAAGATTGTCTATTTAAATGATAATTTTAATATTCTAATTGGTATTGGGAAAAGCAGTACAGAAATGAGAACTAGTCCTCATCTTTACAGTCTCATTTGGGGCCTAGGAAATAGATATATTAATGAACAACATGATAAAAGAAAGCTATTAAACAGTATGATTGATAAATGTTCAAAATGCTATATGAACATGGGAGAATATATCAATTCTATTCTGTCCAGGAGAAAGTGATCAATTAAAGGACTTTTAACTGAAGCTGCCTGATGTATTTCTGGTGCTCAGCCTCACCTGATGCATAGTAAGTGTTCAGTGAAGCTATAATGAATCAATACAGTACCTGTAGTGATACGAAGAAGTTTTGAAGAAGAATTCTGCAAAAGGTTATTATACAACAAAATGTCGAGGGGTTGTGTTTTCATGAGCTCTTATGTCAGGCTGATAGGAAACAGATCTTAGTATGAAGGTTTAGTAATAACTTCAAGGGCTCAGCTAACTCAAGATACTTAAGACGCATAGAACATTGGCCCTGATGTTCACATTACAACATGTACCTGCTCAGATCCAACCCCTAAGTGGAATATCATCACCAAAAGGGTATTCGTATTATAAGACATGCTTGAATTATTTTGTGATAATTTTATAGTTTATACTATACTTTGTGGTCCGTAGTCACACATAGTAGTTTATTTGATATCTCTAGCACATTATGCTAGAAGCATGAGCATAAAAGATAAGTACTATCAACCTAATAAAACTAGTACAGGGTTTAAAGATCTCCTTTGTCTGAACTTGTGGTACTGGCATGTGTACAAGGAAGTTAGTAAAGATCATCTCAGTTTTTCTTTTCCAAAAGATAAGGGTAAAACCTTTGCAGGCTGCTACTAATACTCTGATTTTCAAATTGAAAAAAATTAGAAAAGATATATCCAATATCCAATCGTGAAAGCCTTTAACACTTTTTCATTTTTTTTGTAATTTTAAGAATTGGCTTTTTAATGCAAATGATCTAAATGTAAATCCTGACTCAAACATGGTGTGTGTTGCAAGTTACTTAAACTTTCTCTGAAACCCTTCTATATTTACAACATATGAGAAACCAAAATATGAAACTCAAAGGACTGTTGTGAGAATTAGGAAGGTAACAGACACTGAGCATGGCACTGGGCCTACACGAGGTGGTTAGCAAGCTTTTTCTCATTCCTCATTTCCCACTCTCACATCCCAGATGCCAAGTGTTCTCATGCAGATACAGTCACTGGACAAAACCCAGGCCATTCATTCCTGGTATCACAGACCTTATATCTTTCTTTTTTTGTAGTAGTAGTAGTAGTAGTAGTATTTCTTTCTCATACCTCAGTGTTTCACAACCACACCAATAGTTACTCAGTTTTGCATTTGGTAGCTTTGTGTTATAATGTAGATGTAAAATGTCTGATGGGTTCAGAGGTAGAGCTTTCAGAAGGTAATTGGATGATGTGATTGATCCATTGGCGAGTTCCTAGATGAATGTGTAACTAGATTTGGTACAGTTAGAGGAGGTGGGTCATGGGGCTAGGCTTTGGAGGGTGTGTCTCTTATTCCTGCTCTTCACTGTTCTCTCTTTGCTTCCAGCTACTATGAGTTGAGCAGCTCTCCTTTCCCAGACCCTTGTCCTCTTGGTTTCTGTCTCAGAGCTAGCCAACCATGATTGAAACCTCTGAAACTGTGAGCCAAATAATCTACTTCTTTTAAATTGCAGGTGTCATGTATTATGTTACAGCATTCTGAAAGCTGATCAATGTACTTTTTGATTCCTATCCAGATTATAAACTTTATTAATACAAGAGACATGTTCAAATGTCTCCAAATGCCTAGAATTATGCCAGGGACATAAAAGTGCTTATTTCCCACTGGATGATTCCTACTGATGGGTTCTAACTCAAGAATTAAAATCAATATGCCATGTGACCAAATTCTGACTCAATAAGAATTCATAATTCTAAAGGAAATTAGTCTTTATACTTTTTTCTATATCAAAATTAACCTTTTTATTCTATAATTTGAATCAATTGGAGTTATAAGGATAGTACATGAAATATTGAATGTCTTAAGAGATTTTAGGTAGTTTATTACTCTTTATTTCAATTATTCGTCCCTTAAAAATAAGAATTTTCCCTTACAAGACACATGAACTGTCATAATCACAAAATTCTACACTGATACAGCACCATTGTGTAACTATCTAACCATATTCACGTTGCTTTGCCTCAGTTGTATTCTTTACTGATATTGTCTATCATCTCTTCTCACCTCCTTGAGCATGGTCCAGTTTAACAGTATCATGAATTTAGCTTCAAATCAGAAAGCCCAGTTGTCTAGAACACAAATTAAGTCTTTTGTGTGTCTTTTTTACTTGGAAAAGTTTGGAAGAATGCTAGGCAAAGATTTACAGAACATCTATTAATATAGGCATTGTCTAAGGTTTCTTACTGATTAGATTTAGGCTGCAGACTTTTTGTAGAAATACTACGGAAATAGTGTGTCCTTTACAATAAAATATCAGTACAAATAGAAAGTCAGTCTTTGTCCAAAATTTGTTATTGACTTGAATAACTTAGTTAAGCTATTTTCCAGTATTTCTACTATAAAGATATAATATTCTAATATAAAGATATAATATACATGAAAATATAATACTAGGAAAAGTAGTGTATTAAATTTTGGGTTTGTTTTTTTTTTCATGAAATACCCATTAGTGTTAGCCTTCACTGATTACTTCCTATCTTCTTAATTCTTTCTGTAATTAGTCATATTCCATAGTGGTAGAATGTATTTTTATACATAGCCTTATTTTATGAGCATTTCTTTGCATTCTAGAGTATTAAGTAATACAGGGGCATTTTATACTTCCCCTTCCTCAATCCAGGTATAACATTTCTGCAAGAAATCTTGCTTCAGGTGCTATGAATAATTCATTGTTGGGTGTGTGGGCTAATGTTTTATATCCTGTTAACATACAAAACTAGAAAACTGTAATACCTCATTTATTTCATATGTAATGAAAGCACATATTTAAGGTGAAATACACAGATAAAAATTCCAGCATTGGTAAGCTGTACCATTAGGAAAAGCATACCAATTAACTACAATCGTACATATGCTTTAATTTTTGTTTTTCACATAGGGCATAAAATATACACAGTGAAATACACAAAATGTAAGTCCACTTTCTCTACAACAGGGCCCTCCATCATCACAGGAGGGTATGCTTATATGTGGCACAGCTTTGTGGTTTCTCCGGGGCTGTCTCTGGCCTACGCTTTTGTACTGACCTAGATTCATAGAAACATCTAGTCATTCTCCAGCACAAGGAAGTTGCTCAGTGGACTCAGCTTTCTAGCTTTAGTCCAGGAGTAATAGATACATCTTTAAAGACTGAAACTGGGTGGGGGGCTATCATCAGGCTTGAGAGCTAAGAAAGGACTGTTAGTTGTGCCATGCAGTCTTACTTCACTTTCAAGTATTTGTCACAGTTTACTGTCCACAGCCAGAGGGACTGTCCTGTCTTTTATGTTGTTTATAGTAAGTTTTGCAAGAGAATACAAAAGTGAAAATGTCTCCCCCAGGTCACTAATGTTCATACATCAAGCAGATATAGATTGGTACTGTATTTTAGCAATATTACCAAAATTTGAATCTAAATATAATTTATTTACACAGTTGAAATCTTTATTATATCTCTTGTTAATATTATATGTAAACACTGATACTATTAATTTATAAATCTTCATTCTACTACAGAGCAGTGGCGGTGAACCTATAGAGACCGAGGGCCCAAACTGCAACCCCAGACCCACTCATTTATCAGAGTGCCAACGCTGCAACTACCCTTGAATGCTAAGTTTTTAGTTTCAGAAACAAACCAACAAACAAACAAAAACAGTACGATAACAGCCTTTGTTAAAAAAAAAAAAATGACACGTGCTATAGGTTCACCACCAGTGCCATAAAGGGTATTATGAATCAAAGCTGTTAGACTATTCCATACCAAGGCTTCTCACACAGAAAGTATGATGAAGTTTCTTCCCCAAAGTGTTACTGTCCTGAAATGTAGATCTGTGTTGCCCTGGTCTGTTTGTGGGAAGCTGCATTCGGGGCCCAGATCATCTACCTGAAGTCACTTGTCACTCATCAGTGTCCAGCTCCATCCACTTATTGTGGGAAGAAGTTTCCAGTGAGGTTGTGGAAGTTTGTTAAAGTCAGACCCTCTGACTGACTATTGTCATAGATATGAAAAAATCAATTATGTGGTGTCATATATTTACTCTCTATAGAAAAGTGATGGCCTCTTGGTAACTTAGGACAAAAAAATAAAAAATAAAAAATAAAGGCAATGTAAAACATATTTTTCCTTTGTAACCAGATTCAATGGTATGAAAACATTTTAAGACAAATTGATATTTTTCATTGTTTTAGAGTGTCTCTTGGCACAGGAAGATTGTCACAATTGGTAGTAGTGCCGTGAAAAGTTTTAAATCATAAATTCTCTTCAGTTCAAAGGCAGCTGGAATACAAATCAGTAGTTTGTATCATAAAAATGCTTCTCTCTTTTGAGATAATTAACACTATACCTCAGTTAAATTGCCTTTTGCTGAAGTGAGGTTATCTAATTTATAGTGATTATATAAACCTTGGAACATATCTAATTGCCATTAATTTCCAATCTCCTAAAATATTGAAAATAATGGAGAATAGTCCTTGGAGTATGCTATTTTCAGTATAAATTAATTTTATTTTATTTAAAATAATTTTTATGAGATTACATGCTATCAAGGAAGATTTTGTAATCTAAGTCACAATCGTGTACATCTTAGTTTAAAAAGTCACTATAAAAAAAGTTACTATAAAAAATAAAAAGTGAATGGTCTCATCAAGTATTGGTGGAAACTAATTCTGACAGCAAGAAAATAATCTAAAGAAAGAATATATGTAAATCTCCCATAAAAATATATGAGATATTTTAAAAGAAAAAGTACATGTGGATAAAATTAAGGAATGATGAATATCTGCATAAAAGTTAATTGACTGGAATATTAATCAAAGACCCTGACACAGGCCTTGACACAAATAGGAGCTGGTGATAGGTGAGAGACATGTGTCCATTTGTCCAGGAATGGTGGTGAGATGGTTAGATAAGCACATGGAAAAAAGTTATATTCAGTCTTTTCAACATGTCATCTGACAAAGCCACTTAGTGTATATCAGCCTTAAATATGAAAACAGTTCATTAAAAGGGTTTTAGAAGAAAATCTTTAAAAATATAAACATTACCTTTGGGTATAATAGGAATTTTCTTGCCACAAACAAAATCCATAAGCCATGAAAGGCTGATTAATTTATTGGTTTTTTAAAATGAAAAATGTATGCATAGTCAAACTGTCGCACAATAAAAGTTTTGCTCATCCAAAACTACTGTAAAGAAAATGAAAAATTTTGTCTGGAAAAAACACATATAATACAATTAATAACAACACTGTTAACTATCTTTTAAAGATTTCTATAAAAATAGTTTTAAAATCCAGAACAATATTAGAAAATCTCAACAGTGCAGACATCTCAATGGTGCAGACATCTCATCTCAACGGTGAGATGAAGATAGTATGCATGGATAAGAAAACTGCAGGGGCCACCTAGTAAGTGATGGATGTAAAAATGATAACTTTATCTTGTCTTAATTCTCATTGATAAATTAATTTGTTAATAACAAGTATTTGATGATGTGGTGACTAAGCCACTTTATAGGCCATTGAAGAGGAGAAATATTTAATAGAACAAATTTCAATCTTCTTTATATACATTGCATTGAGACCCATACAACAAACAAGTCCCCATTAATGGGTGGGAATAATAATTATCAGCTGCAAGATGAAAATTTAATGTAGAAAAAAAAAAGGTAATATCTATAGTGGGGGGGAAGCCAGGGTGATTCCAATTATATCAAAAAGTTTTTAGATTTGGTAAGATCCATAACCTCGATAATGGATCTAAATGTTTGGGTTATCTTTTTTTTGGCTAGGATAGTTTATGCCATTTTGTAGATCATGAATTATGCATGTTGTTTCTCCAAAACAGGAAAATTTTGGGAGATAAAGTGTCATCTCTGAAAAAGTTTTTCCAGGTTATGTTAAGGAAATATACACATTATGTGATTGGTTTATTAGGTATTGGAGGAGAAGCTGATTCCTTGGTTACTTTAGATGACATGAAATTATAATCATATGATACCAAAAATACTGCTCAGCCCACCCTTAATTCATTCTGTCCTCTTTTTTGTCACAATTTTTCTGACTTTCAATACAGAAATACACTAGACCTGAATTAAGGAATACTGATGGAAAGATATGAAGGACAACTGATCAGAAATCAGATGACCTAGAAAGAAATTAAATTAGAAAGGAAACACTTTTGACTTGGGTTGTTTTCTTTTAATGACTTGTAATAGATGTTCTGTAACATTAATTAACCAAAATCCCTTTCAGTACAGTCCTTCAATTGTTTGCAAATCATTTCATTCCAGCAAATATTTGTATTTCTGGTAAGATTTTTCTGATTGATGTCAGTTACTGTTTTCAAGGTAACTACAACAATAAAGTGCCAAACCTCTAGCTCAGGGACTGAAATTTCTCACTTCTTCCATGGCAGCCAATCATTTGATGAAAGCTTTGAACTTTGTTTTGTGACTTGTGCTGGAAATATTATTTACGTTCCTAGGCCCAGGTGATTCCTTTTTAAAATGAGGAAGCTGAATAAGAAGCTGAGGATGAAATCATTGTCCTATTATGTACTAGGTATGTAATACTAAGCAAAGAACCTAGCTTCTCTTTATCCCCATACCTATGAATCAAAATTAATCATTTCTTCTTTTCAGGATCATTATATAACACTTCTATGACTTACTATTTTTATCAATGTTTATAGTAGCTGACACATGACAGAGGAGCACTTTTTCAAATCATGTTGTATCTCTATTTTCACAACAGGTTAGCTTTGCCTTTGAATTTTTTTTCTATTTTATAAAGGAAAAATTAGATGGCTTTCATGAATTTTTTCTCTATTGTGTGAGAAAACTTGCTGAAATTAAATAGTTGTAAGTTATCTAATGAAGAACAACCATAGCACTAGAGAAAAACAAAAGGAACTAATTAAAGGAATGTTTACATTTTTGTCCTTTCTTAAATGTTAGCCTCACAACTGGTAGTTTAAAAAAAAAAAATGGGGCCGGAGATTTGCTTCAGTGGTTCCGGGACCTGCCTCACAAATGCAAGGTCCTGAGTTTGATCCTGGTAACCATATACAGTGTTGGGCACGGTAACTCACACCCACCAGCAATCAATACCACATATTACCACAGTGCCAGACGTGGTGGCTCATGCCTGTCATCCCAGCACTTGGGAGGCAGAGGCAGGAGGATTGCTGAGTTCGAGGCTGGCCTGGGTTACATAGTGAGCTCAGGGACAGCCTGAACTACAAAGCGAGACCCTGTCTCAAAAAATAAATATTACTCATGATTAAAGATTGTAATTCAGTATAAACTATGTATTTGCTAGCTAAAAATATATGTGACATTAAAGTTCATAGTAAAGGAAGACAGGAGGGAAAATAAATCTGTTGCAATGGACTCTGTATGAACAAGTTAAAACTCAAACCTAATTTTTGAGGAGCTTAAAATTTACTGATACAAATAATTTCTCATGCTTTTTAGAAAGAGGATATCATGCAGCTTTACAATATTTTCCAGCATCATTGTAAGACCCAAAGTGATGAGATTTGTGCTACTTTTTCACATAATTGCCCTCAATGTATCCTATGACAGCTTTGCAAAATGCAGTTCAGAGGTAAATTCTACTGGGCACCTACCTGACATTGTTCACACATTGGCCTCATGATAGCTTGGGTTAAGCAAGAGATCAATTTTAGATTATTGAGAGAAAGCAGAAACTGGTATCTGTTAGCAAATCTGTCAGAAACTTTCTCAATTGTGTTTTTATATAACACCCATAGATAGAACATTCTAGATGAAGTGAAGGTATTTAACACTGCCTTTAAATGTAGAAACATATTTAAAAATTGCTCTAGCTGATGAGATGTATGACATGTCTTATGAAATTGAGGTCTCAAATTAAGTAGACTATATACTATTTATGTAAAAATCATTCATAGACAAAGGAAATAGACCTCATAGCACTAACCAAATAGGAAGAAATGAACAATTTTGCAACTAAGAATTGGAATAGAAAGTAGCAAAACAGCACAGAATTCCCTTCTACTATTGATTACATGTGTTTAACTTTGATTTCAATATTAAAATAGTGGAATATTTAATAAAAGTTTTTTTTACAGAATGTTAATTTTTATTCTCAGACATAGGCAAATGAGTTTTTGAGTAGTCAACCTTAAAATATAGCCACTTTATCTTATTATAATTAATTATAATATAGTTAATTATTAGAACATTTACCCATTAAGACAACTTACTTTTCATACTAGTTAAGCAGTACATATTCAGAGGGAGAAGCATTCCTTTCCAATATCTTTTTTTGAGAGTGTGTGCATTGAATTCATATAAATATTCAAATAACTGATAAACAGGCCAAAATTGAATAGGGAGAGCTTCACCACAGAGAGATTTTGAAGTTACACCTACCATGGTTCTAAGAAAAAAGCCAGACAAACAAAATAAGTGGTTTCCATGGTACCAATCTAAGAACAAAGATGTTCAGCAAAGCACCACAGAGAGATTCAGACCCATGGTTAAACCTAAAGGGCTAAAGCAGACAACAATAAAAATCTCAAAATAAAGGCAAAACACAGTTAAGTCATAATTTGAATTAATTGCTGGTAAAGCTGAGTGGGAAAAAGCCTGAGAATGAGAAACTCTATGTACCTAGTCAAGGGAGAGAGACAACTTCATGAATTTTCCTATTAGCTAATAGAAGTCCATAATTTCTCATATAAGATGTCAAGAAAGATCCCCTCAAAGTTTGAGAGAGGGAGAGAAAAAAGGAAAATGAGAAATATTTCTAGAACATAGTCCAGAATGGAGGGTTATTTTCTACAATACCATTGAATTCATTACTACATAAAAAGGAAGATGTCAAATCATTGTTACCAGAGAAAAGATACAGTACTTACATATCTGTGATCTATTTATTTGACTTATTAGTGTGTCCTCAAGCTGTATTCGTTTGCACATAAATGAATGAAACTTGTCCTTCTTTATGGCAGAGTAATACTCCACTTTATTAAAAAACAAAACACATCTTTTTCCAGTCTTCATTTGATGGGCATTTGAGTTGTTTTAAAGACTTGGCTATGACAAACTCAGCTACTTTGAACATGGGTATACATATGTATTTACAATATGAATCTTTTAATTCCTTTGGTTGTATTCCTAGCAGGGGAATAACAGGGTCAAATGGGATCTCTAATCCTAGTGTTCTGAGGAATCTCAATAAATAGATCACAGATATGCAAATACCCCATATTTTCTCTAGTATGAGAACCTGTAGATGTAAATGAGTTCTAGAATGCATGATATATTTTGTAAAATAGAAATATTCAAAGGGAATATAGTGGGGGAATGTAATGAGGGGAAAATAACTATGATTTAGAAAAAGAAATAGCATGTACATAAGGGGTGGAGGGGGTTGTGGCTGGGTAGGGATATTAGTAAAACTGAGAATCAACTTGTGTCATATACTGGTAAAAATTCCCCAATTTAGAGTGTGATTGTGAGCTATATATGAAATGTACTAGCTGGGCATGGTGGCTCACACCTGTAATCCCAGCACTCGGAAGGAAGAGACAGAAGGATTGCTAAGTTCAAGGTTTGCCTGGGCTGCATAGTGAGCTCAGTGCCAGCCTGAACTACAAAGTGAGACCCTGTCTCAAAAAAAAAAAAAATGTACTAGTAAAGAATTCAATTTAAAAAATTGTTTCCACCTAAGAAAAGTAGACAGAAAGTTCAATTTAAGCATCAAATAAACATAATTAAAAAAATAAAATAAATTCAGGACAGAAAGTAGTAAAATTAAAATACAGCAGAGCAATAGACAAAATAGCTAGTTTATTAAAAAGTTAGCTTATTAAGTAATGTAAGTGAATCTCTATCCCTAGTAATAGGAATAAAAAAGGTAAGACCCAAATGATCAGTTTCAGACTCGAAATAGTCTATCACCACTGATACCATAGAAATAAATAGCAAGAACAATGTTGATCTGACAACTATTTTGAAATAGCCTGATTTTTTGAAAGATATAAACTACCAATATTAAACAGCACAAAAGATACAGAAGTCCCTCATTCCTGATTATGAGAGCAGGTGATTTTTCTATTTCTCTTTTCTTCCCATGTCTGTCTGTCTACCCTTATCTACCTATCCTTCTGTGTATCAATGGATTTATAACACTTATCTCAGTATTGACACATGTGTCTGAGTAACAATTTTCCTCTGATATTGTTGGTGTACATAAAGCCTCTGGACTTTGCCTGGCATTTTAAAAACTTACCAGTATGATCATATAAAAAAGTCCATATTGTAGTTATTTATTCTCCAGTTTCCCAGAGTGGACACATTGTCGCAATGTCTTATTTGTGCCTCCTTATTCAGCATAATCAATTATCTTCCAAAAGGAAGACTAGATAAAGCTGATGCCATCGTGAGATGGAGAACGTGCATGGTATCTTTGCTGTGCTTTCAGGGACTGGTAGTTTAGTCAGGTGAGTTGGACAAAATTATTAATAGTTGAGATGAGTGTAGTAAAGTATGCTAGGAGTTATGAATAGTATAATCCACTCATTAAATGAATATTCACTTATAGAATAAATTCAACATTCATTAAGCAAACAGATTCTCAAAATCTTGTAGTAAATGAAACAGGAAAGGAGAGATGAATACAAATAATTTTAGGTGGATTGCAAACCATTCAGTAGTTACACTTCCTTTCATTTAGTGATGCTCTTTCATCTCCCATCCATATTCCTTAAACTCCATTTATTATATGGTAGCATAGTGAGTACAATAATATACATTTAAAACTATTTATATATTGCTATATTTGATGCATGACCAAAGGTGCAAAAACATTTTGATCCACTGTAACAAAGTCATGCGGTAACACTGTCTTATGTCATTTTGCTATAAGTTCTTAGCATATAAAATGAAGATATTTTTCTTCAGCATTTACTCCAGCTTCTGATGTTGAAGTGAAAGCACCATTCATAATGGCTGTGTGTGATTTGCTAGTAAGTCATAGAGAAATTTCAGTATAGAGTCATTGCCCTGATTTGAAGTATATGGACCATGTTGCTTGCTATTTTTCATTTTTGGATCGTATTCACTGGTAGAGGTATATGAAATTGGGTGAGATTGAGACAGATGGCACAATGAGTGTATAGTGGAAGGTAGGGTGGGAAAGGTACGTAGTCTGTGGTCACCAGGAGATATGTGAGGGCTTTATCTCTTGTTACCCCTAAAAATTTTCCAGGTGAGAAATTTCAACAGAGGGTAGAAACCTGTGAATGTAGCATGTATATAAAATAAGAACTAAATCAAGTTTTGCCACCATGATGGCTTACTGAAGATTAAGTTTTTAAATACAGTTTATAGTCTGAGTTCTCAGAGAGATGATCTTCCTACATTTCCAGAGTATTTGTTTATTATGTATATCCTTGACTTAAGCCTAGAGTTCCTTTATAATTAGTGGGATTTTTTCATTAAAAATATTAAAAAGTAACTTAGGGAGCTCACATCTGCACTGTTTTTGTTTGTTGAAAACAAGATATGCTTTTTTTCCCCCAAAGTATAACTTATAAGGTAATATAATAGTGCTTATTACTCAAATGACTTCATAAGGATGTGGTAAAAATATTTTGGCCCTTTTGTTACTTGGAAATGTTAAGTAAGAGAACTGGTTATTTCGGAGAAAGAATTTAAACATGTAACTTCTGCAACCAGCATTTGGGTTGGGTCTTTGCTCTACTAGATATTAACAGTCTAGAAGAATTTTATGAAGCATATCATACTCTCTTTGTGAGATCAATTATTTCAAATTATATTTATAAATATTGGCAAAGTTATCTTTCAAAAAGATTATTGTCTAATGAATGTATTCATTAGCGTATACAAGAGAGGCTAGACTGAGAACAGATGCTATGGGTTCCAGTAGCTCTTGAGAAACAACATAAGGAATCTCTGGGGTTTGCGCTCAGGTGTCTAAGAGCTGATGTGACATGGCCCCAGATCAGAGGCGCTCTGTGGCATTTTAAAAAAATTACTCGAACAAGGATTGTCTGCGAATATTACTGGAATTCACCATTTGTATTCCACAGTTAAAAACAAAGAAAATAATAAACTATAATCCAAGATCATATGTATATATGTGCATAAATATTATATAAACATATATGCAAGCTACCATGACTAGCCTTAGAACTACCTAGATCAGTGTATCAAACCTTTTAGATCTTTCAATGATAGAAACAGCCCAGAAGTTCACCCCCAATGACACAGATAATAAAAACGTCATTTAAACAGCAACAACAAAAAAAGTTAAGGTAATAGAACTGTCGCATAAAAAAAAACATAAAATGTATAGTATTTTAAAATAAGGAATAAAATCACAAAAATTGGTCTATTAAGACATATTTACACATAGATGCATCAGAAGATAAAAGCAAGCAAATGGACCTCCCACAACTAATAAATACACATATTCATTTAAAATATTAGGAAACTAGTAGAAAGATAATATGCTGAAGATAAGGACAAATTGCTTAGAATGCAGTGGCAAGTAAAGGACTTGGAACACAGGAATAAGACAATTAGATATAGGAATAACTGTAAGATTATTAATCAGAGTACCCAAACAGCTGAATAGGGCGTCTGCAGTGGAGGCAGTATATGAACATAATGATTTAAAAATTGTTTGAAAACTCAAAGAAGAAATAAATTCAGTGTGATTGCTTTTCTCTCAAAAACTCTGGTGAAATATATATTCAATGCTAAAATAAAGCATTGATGGCCTTTGCATGTCCTTATAACCTCCACACACTCTGAAATATGTCTGAATCATTCTAAGAGATGCCTCTGCTCTTTGATGGAAAACCACTATTGCATACTCATGTTGAGAAAGTGAACTAACCTATGGTGATCAGAAATGCTCCTTCCAGAGGTACTTTAAGTGACAATTAGATAAATTAAGAGTAAATATTTGATTTGTGCAATTGAAATTTGACTCATAAAAGTATGGGTATTCAAGAGATGGAGAAGTGATGCACACCACTTCTGCAAAGATAAGTGTGAAATCCCTACAATTTCAGAAGCCTAAACCTTTTAGATTTCGAACTGACTCAAGCAAGTGCAGCTAACTTTCCTTCTTGTTCCTGTAGTCAAAAGCTTTCCTTCCGGTCTTTCCTTCATGTTTTTATATTTAAATGGCACTCTTGCTTGAGACATCAAGATCATCCCATTATGTTCCTAAATGTTGTCTCTGTTATGTATAAACCCTTCCTGTTACAGGCTCGCTGGAGTGCTAGAGGGGAGTGAATGGGGACTGCCTTAGACTTTAAGAATAGGGTTTGTACTTTTTGATTTATAGCCTTATCCATAAATATTTATGACTTTGAAAACACTCACTGTAACATTTTTATTAATTATAATCAGTGGTGACCAACCTGTGGCACACATGCCACAGGCTGTTTGTATCATTGAAAATTCTAACAGGTTCACAGTCACTGAATAGAATATAACATACACTGTACTTGCTTTGAGGGCTGTGGATGAGGAATCACACAGGTTTGTCATCATGGGCTACAGATATAAAGTAAAACAACCCAGTAATTGTTGAATTAAAAAAAAACTCACAATTTACACATACACACATATAAAATTGTACATATACTATATAAAAAGACTGGTAATCTCAATTAACTATTTCTAGTCTGAGGAATTTGGGGACTTACTAAGGAGATGAATTTTTAGCAAATACTCATTTTCCAAATAAAAAATAATATAAAATGAGCTATATACTTTTATTTATTAGAAAATTCAGGATTTCACTTTCAAGTTACAAAATGAGATTTTAAAGATATCAATATGAATCCTGCCAGTGCACCTACTCTCTGAAAATGGTGACTTTAATTAAACATTTTGCACGACCTTTTGTTTTATTGCAATATATGTACATATATATTTGAAGCATTAATGGAAAAATAAGTTTGTTTTCATTTTCTTAAGATTTTTTAATTGAACTCTTTATTGTTTTTTTTGAACTAAGCAAATTAAGGTGATATCTTTTTATAGTTGAATTCTTTAAAGTCACATTTTATATATAGCTCACAATCACACTCAACATTGGGAAATTTGTACCAGTATATGACACAAGTTAGTTCTCATTTTTACCCATATCCCTACCCACCCCTATATATACATGTGCTTTCTTTTTCTTTTCAAATCATACTTATTCTTTCCCCTCATTACTTTCCCCTACCACATTTTCTTTGAACAAGCTGATATCTTATGTTTTTTAATTACATCCAGTCTGAATGAATTTTAGCTACTTTTCCAATTTATACCCACTTCTAAGGGCAGAAATTGGTCAGCATATTAAAAACAAATACACTATGATTATGTATTCTTTCAGGATATGTACACTGACAAAAAGTTAGTAAGCCTTTATAGGAAGATATTGAACACTCAAGAAGGTATATAAAATAGGATATATGAATAGTTTATACAATGAGGCATAAATAATTAACATCTCAGTGTTAAAAACGTTCTTTCTAGAGGTACAATCTCTACTGTAGGTGACTGGCCTTCTTGTTGATCACTCAAATAGAGATCTACTCATCTCAAGATTCTTAGGACAAAATAGGTTTAGATTTCAAATTTTATTTGAATTAGATTCTATGTCTCCATGGTGTCGATCAGACTTATCTGCCAAATGGGCTATATTAAATTTTTTTTTAAAAAGCAAGCCTTTTTCATGTACTGAAATGGAGAAGTACGAAGATTTTAGATTCCTTTCTGTAAGCTTTCTTTTTTTGCAGAATACCCCCATGAATCTTTATCAATTTACTTTTAAAATTTTAATATTTTCCATCCTTAAGAATTTCAAAGCTCATTGTAGTTGCTGTCCTTTCAAAAACAAAAATAAAACATCTTTTCTGTTTAGTACTTGTTTGCTGTATGTGATGTTTCCATTCATCTTACAGAAAACATGTATTTAATGTATTTTGCTTCTTTTCATTCCCCTTCTTTCCTCCCACCCTTAATCTCAGGTTCACCTTCCCTCATTTTCACTTTTTAGTTCATTTTTATGACATGTAGTAATTGTGTTCATTGTGGATAGTCCATGGATGTATATGACACATCTAAAATATTTTTCTCTTTCCCTTCACCCCATCATTACCCTCCATCTCTTGCACCCCTTCCCATTTGTAAAAGATCTATCTCCCTGTCAGCTTTTCTCAAACTTCCATTTTGCTCTTTATTTCATTAGTACTTTATTAATCACAGGAGACAAACCATAGAATAGTCCAGCTTGCTTATCTGATTTATTTCTTTTAACATTATTTTCTTAATGTGTATCTATCTTGCTACAAATGTCTGCAATTTCTCCATCTTTATAGCTGAGTAATATTCCATCACACATAGATACCACATTGTCTCTATCTATTCATCTGTTAATCTACATATAACCATCTTCCTAGATTTATCTATTATGAATTGTGCTGCTGTAAACATTGGTTTGTGTGTCATATAATTTCTTTATCTCTTTTTGGGAAAATGCCTAGATAGGGAAGAGATGAATCAAGAAGAATTTCCATTTTTCACTCTTGGAGAAATCTCTATGCTGATTTCCGTAATGGGTATAGTACTTCCTATGCCCAACAGCCATTCAGAAGAGTTCCTTCTTCACAGCAGCAGTGCCAGGACTTGTTATTGGTCCATTTCTTGATGATCACCATTTTTTTCCTGTAGTAAAATGAAATCTCAGTGCTGTTTTAATTTCAGTGCATCTAATGGTGAGGAAAGTTGAACATTTTTCATATATTTATTGACCATTTGTATTTCTTAGAAACTTTTCATTTTGCAAGAGTTTAATCTCTTTTTTTTCTTCTAGTAGGTTAAATGTCTCACTTTTAATATTTAGATATTTGATCCATCATGATTGTAGTGTGGTACATAATGAATGATATGTGTTTAGGTTCAGTCTTCTGCATGTGGGCAATCAGTTTTTCCCAGCACCACTTGCCCAAGGGATCATATTTCCTCCAGCATGTTTCTGGTCCCTATGTCAAAGCCCAGGCAAAGATTGTGTATGGACTTGTGTGTCCCTTGTTCTGTTCTATTCTATTCTATTCTATTCTATTCTATTCTATTCTATTCTATTCTATTCTATTCTATTCTATTCTATTCTATTCTATTCTTTCTATTTCTATTTTATTGATTCATACATCTGTTTTTATTCTAGACAAGCTAGTTATATAACGTTAGCCTTTTGATAATGTTTAGAGAACTACACTGAACAGCACTGGTGATAGTAAACATTATTGCTTTGCTCTTAGAGGGAAACTATTCAATTTTCCTTTGATTCTAGCTGTTGGTTTCTCATGAACAGCTTTTATGAGATTGAGGCAAGGTCTTTATGTACATAATTTTAAAGGTTTTTATCATGAATAAGTGTTGAATATTGTCAAAAGATTATTGTCAAAAGATAAGATCACATGGTTTTTGTCCTTGCTTTTGCTTTTGTACTGTGTTACTTCTATTGATTTGAATATGGTGAACCCTACCTGCATCCCTGTGGTGAAACCTGCTTGATTAGGATGTGTAGTTCTTTTGAAAATGTTTCACATTTTATTTGCCAACATCTCATTGAGAACTTTTGCATCTATATCATTACATATATTGGCCTGTAGTTTTCTTTTTAAGTTGAGTCTTTCTTTAGTTGGGATCAGAGTGATGCTGGCCTGCAGGACTAACTTTGACAACACTCCTTCCCTTTTGCTTCATTCCAGAGCTTCAGGGTGGTGGGTGTTATAACGTTCTTGAAGGTGTTGCTGAATTCAGTAGTGAATTCTTCACATCTTGAGCTTTTCTTACTTGGTAGATTTTTTTTTTCATTGGTGTCTCACTTTCATGGTTAATGTTGGATCACTCAATTTTTATATCTTCTTGGTTCATTATTTTATAATTAATGTTCTGAGAATCTGTTTATTCTTATAAGATTTTATAATTTATTAGAGTACATCTTCCATATTATGCTTTCCTGGATTTTCGCAGTCACCATTGTGATTTTTCCTTTTTAATTTCCCAATTATTTGATATGAGTCTTTTCTCTCTTTATTTTGGTGATATGTTGAGTTTATCTATTTTGTTTATTCATTCAAAGAATCATCTCTTTGACTTATTCTTTGTATTTGCTTTTAGTCCTAATTTAATTGACTTCTGCTTTGATATTTGATATTTATGATTTACAACCATAAAGCTGGTTTGGATTTGGATTGCTCTCATTTTCCAATTATTTTGAGGTTTGTCACTAGCTTACTTCTTTGAACTTGCTCTGTTTTTCTAATATTACTGCCAACTCTAATAAATTTCCCTCTTTGGGCTGCGTTCATTGTGTCCCCTATGTGCTCATGTGTTGTACTAAAATTTTCATTTGATTTCAGAAATTAATTTCTTCTTTGATTATATTTGGGCAGCATTGTGTGTTCAAAGTGTGTTATTAAGTTTCCGTGTGTTTATAGATATTCTATGGCTTCCCTTTGTAATTCTATTCCAATGCACACTGATACCATCATATACAAGGGGTGGTTTTGATTCTTTAATATTTATTCAGGCAGCTCATTAGTCCTAGTATGTTGTCTGTTTTGGAGAAAGTTCTGTGCACCAATGAAAAGTAAATGCATTCTGTTGTAATAGGGAAGAACACTCTGTAGATATCTATTAAGTCCATTTTTTTCAAAGATATGCTTAAATTCTAATATGTGCTGATATTTTGTTTAACTGATCTGTTTTGTAAAAGTAGAGTATTGTACTCATCCTGTGATTTTATTTGACATTTTGTATTCAACAGTATTTGTTTTATGAAGTTAGGGGCTCCAGTATCTATTTACAAGTGTTATGTCTTCTTGTTGGACTGTTCTCCAAAGTAATATGTAGTGATGCTCTTTGCCTTCTCAAATTAGTCTTAGCTCAAGCTTTATTGTGAATGTAAAATTGCAATCACGCTTGCTTCTCAAGCCCTTGTGTATGAAATATTGATTTTGATCTTTACTCTGTAAAATTCTTCTAGGATTAGATGTATTTCTTCAGTACAGCACACTTTTCATTTCTATTATTTGACCTAGTCTACCGATCTCTGTCTTTAATTGAAGATTTACAGCCATTTACATTGATACTGATTACCGGAGATTATTGAGTTATTCTGTCATGCTGTTCTTTTCCTGTTGATGATTCATTTATTTTTCCTTGATTGCTTAATTGCTTGCCTTGGTGAATGAATGAACTCCATCTGATTATCTGGCTCTGTTGTCTGTGTCCAGGATAAGCTTGATTTTTGCTTCTTTTGTTTATTTTTTACTGAGCTGGTGCTCCTGTATCTCTTAAGATGTTCTTTGTTGTAGAATGTCCATCTTTTGAAATTTAACTTGACAGGTAATTTTGTAGTCTATATTTGTCTGGGTTGGAAGCTATTCTTTTTAGGGGTTGAAATGTGTTGCCCGAGGCTGTCCTGGCCTTTAAGCTTTGTGCTGAGAAATATGAAGTCATTCTGATGGGTTTATTGTACATATATATTTGATGTTTGCTTTTCTCTCATAGGTTTTAAGATGCTGTATTTGTTGCCCATCTGAGATTTTGATGTGTTGGGGAAGCATTGTTTTCATCATAGTTAGTTGGTATTCTGGAAGCCTTACTGACCTGGATATTGAAATCTACTCTCATACTTGGAAAGCTTTCTATTATGATGACTGCAGACAAATTTTTTTTCATTCCATGTGTACCATCTTCTAATTTTTCTCAGTTAACATTAAGCTAACATTTGTAATGTCATCTAGTAGCAACTAGATTAGTTTTTCTTGTTCTCATAATTTTTAAGCCTTCCACCGATAATGTCATGAGGACTTTTACATATAATCTATATTTCTGATAACCCTGTCATGTTGTAAACCATTTTGGTCAGTTTTTAAAATTTTTTTGTTTCTATAATATCAGCATTGGGCCAGTTTGTACAACTACCATCATCCACTGGGTCATGTCCTCTTTGAGCTCCCCATGATTCTTCACCTCTTTCTTAATCATTTCATAAATTTCTGTAGCCTGATATTTGCTTTCCGCTCCAATGGTTCCTCCTGGACTTGGGAAAATTAGGAGACACTGAGGCCCTTTCATTGGCATATATATATGTGTGTGTGTGTGTGTGTGTGTGTGTGTGTGTGTGTAACCCAGGCAAGCCTCAAACTCAGCAATCCTCCTGTCTCTGCCTCCCAAGTGCTGGGATTACAGGTGTGAGCCACCATGCCCAGCTGGCATATATTTTTAATATATGAACACATTGCTGTTGGTCATTGAAGTCAAATACAATTAGTATATATTGTAGCTAATATGAGCATATTTTAAGTTAGATTCTGCTTTCCAGTGATATATTTGTGCTCATATTTGCCCAGAGATGGTGCAAAGCACTTCAGTTATTCAATTTAAACAAATTGGATCCATCACTGTTTTGTACAGGAGTTTCTGCTGGTTATAATAGCACTAACAGATTTGATCATAAACCATTTAATGTGTTAAATTTTACATTTATATTTCACTCTTTATCAATACCTTTTACAGTCTTTACTATATTATTAATAGTTGGTTTGCAACGTGAAAGTAGAAGGAAAGGGTAGAGATAGAAGGGAAGGTAAGAGATTGAGGTAAGTCATTAGGAAGAGGTAGGAGAAGTAATAATAGCTCAGAAAATTAAAGGGTCAGATATTCTGATGGAGTTCTAGAGTAAAGGGATAGTGTTAGGGGTGTTACAGAGTTAATTGTGTAGGGACAGAATGTAGAGGGAAGGAGATGTGATTCAGGATTAAGGAATGTTGCAAGATTTTCAGAACCTATGGTGATATTTGAGACAGAATATTTGTGAAATGTGGAGAAGAGGAAAAGGAAGACAGTACAAAAGGGAAAAGATGAAAGTGAAAGCAATGGAATAGGAAAGACTGAATGTTAGTATGAGAGGAAATAAGAAAGACTGAGAAAAAGTGGAATATTGGGGGAAGCTTGAAAAGAATTCTTATTCTTTTTATTATTATATTTTGAGACTGGATCTCGCTTAGTAGTCCAGGCTGGCCCTGAGCTCACTATATAGCCCAGGCAAGCCTCGAACTCAGCAGTCCTCCTGCCTCTGCCTCCCGAGTGCTAGGATTACAGGCATGAGCCACCACACGCAGCATTGTGATGTGTGGTACTGATTGCTGGGGAGCATGAGCCACCATGCCTGGCGTTGTTGTATGTGGTTACCGAGGATCAAACCAGGGACCTTGCACCTGCTAGGCAGGCACTAGTACCACTGAGCTAAATCTCTGGCCAGAAATAATTTTTTATAAATATATAATTAGAAGAAACAAGTAAAATTTATTGTTGATACAGTGCCAAGAATTGAAGAAAAAGTTTGAGGAATTGAAGAAAAAGAATTAGGAAAAAAGGAAAGCAAAAGCAACCATAATAAATCAACTCTGGTAGGAACCCAGTACAAGCACTCCAGGTCATGTACAAACTACCACTGTGCAGCCACTACACTGTAAAGCATGCACACCCATGTGGTTCTGGCTTTAATCATGGCCTGTTCACTGGAAGGTAACCAACCACCCTTGTGCCAGCTGTTTAACAGCCGGCCTGGAAGTGGAGAGAAGTAGCAATTTCTTTGAGTCTGCGTCTTTGAAGCAGGCTGTGCTTATGGTATAATTAATTAATTTTCCCCTCTGTCCCATGACCCATCCACATCAATTCAAAAAGAAGATGGGAAATAATTTTCCTGATATTGAACTCTGCTTTACTTTCTGCCAACATTGTATAGCTCTTACTTCGCTTTATGCTAAGCAAACCTCCACATTCTCACTTCAGAGATTTTTCCAATTCTGTCCTGGCCTCTACTGTCCTTGCTCTCAGATCCTAAACAGACCCTGTTGCAGAAGTCCCTTTAGAGCCAATGACATCAGAAGAGTCTTGAGTCTGCCCTTGGTGCTGTTTCTCCTCCCAGGCATGGCAGTGGTTGAAATTCTGGATTTCTTACTGACTCAGATGTTTCCAGTCTGTGGAAAAGCACTGAATCTGGACCATCTGTTCAGCCTCACTGGCAGCCCTCTATCTCTAGAGATCTGAGCTGCATGTTCTCCTTAGTATTTAGTGTGGCCCTTTGGGGTCGCCATGTCTCACTTCTTCCTGGACCAACTAGATGGCCTTGCCCTCCCCATGCTGGGGATGGGGAGAGGCCACCAGTTGTAGTGTTGTTCTTCAGTGTTGGGGCATGATGGGAAGAGGGCGGGGCACAGTCATCCCGGGAGCCTGGTGTCCGCAGCCCTAGCCCCTTGCTTCCCGCTGCTCCCCAGAGGGAAGTATAGGAATGGGGGCCAGTGTGAGGCTGAGGGGCACAGGTGGCTCTGCTTCCCCTTCGCAATGACCCAGAGACTCGTGATTGATTTTTCTCTTTCATCATGTGACTCACTGCCTTCAGAGTACAAGCATTTCTGGCGGCTCTTCTCTGAGTAACTCTAACACGACTGTTCTTGCTGCTCCTCTTTATACATTTTAAACTCTACTCACAGCCCACAGTACAGGCACATTTTTATCACTGCATTTTTGTACTACATTGTGAGGGCTAAATCCCATGCTGCTTGACATCTCTGACCAAGTCTTATAGTCCCAAATCCATAGACTGATCTCTGTAAATGTTTTATTTTGTTTTTTGTTTGTTTGTTCAGTTGTTTTTTGAGACAGGGTCTCACTCTGTAGTTCAGTCTGGCCCTGAGCTCACTATGTAGCTCAGGGCAAGCCATGAACTCAGCATTTCTCCTGTCTATGCCTTGCGAGTGCTGGGATTATAAGCATGAGCCACCACACCTGGCTCTACAAATGAAATTTTAACTCCAAATGGAGTCAAATTGCATGCCTGTAATTCTAGCACTCAGGAGGCAGAGGCAGAAGGATTGCTGAGTTCGAGGCTTGCCTGGACTACATAGTGAGCTCAGGGTCAGCCTGAACTACAAAGCAAGATCTTGTGTCAAAAAATAAAAAAAGGAATCAATTTGAATGCCTGTTATACTAATGATAGCAAATCTCAAATCTCAATATTTTGCTTGAGCCGAGCGCAAAGTTAAGGTCATTACCAAACAAGGATACAAGATGACTTATTTTATTTTTCTTTGTTATTTTTAATTAAATTTAATTTCAAAGAAGTTTTAGCAAGAATGTAAATGAAATGGTTCTTAAATACAAGGGATGTGAGCAAAATTAGGAAAACTTTCACTGAGCCTGGACATGAGATGAGCATAAAAGTCAAAATTAGCCTGGATTGCGTGCAAAGGTGTAAATTGAGGGAGGTATATACGGGACAGGACAAGGTAAGACCTGCCTGGAGACACCTAGGAAAACAGTGGGGATCCTGCGATGGAACCAGGTAAATGGCAGAATACAAAATGAAACTCTGCCACACGAAAGAAGATCAATTAGAACAAGAGCCAGGTGTTGGCCAATTTGTAAAAAAATATTCAGGGAACAGTGAAGGGTAATGAGAGTGCACTCCATATACTTCACTTCTGTCCCACAAGGTGGTTTTCCTCTCACAGTCAAATCTGAGGCACTTATTGTTAAAAATAGTTCCACAAATCATGCACTGTATGACTTTGTGGTATTTTTGTGTAGTTTTATGTTTCTTTATTTGAATAAAACTTATTTTGTAGTTGCTAAGAATTTTTGGGAAGTGTACTGTAATTTCCTAGAAAAAGAATGACAAACATTTCTCATATTCTCTGTGATTTATTTTTTCTTCTGTTGTAATTTATTTCCTTTTTTGTGCTTTCTCACTTTTATAACACATCAACTGTTTTGTTTGGTTGTTTGACTTCTGTTTGGTGATTTGATAGGCATATATTAATTACTGAAACATAAATGTCACTGTGAGGACCTCAATTCTCTTTCCCTGTAACTACTTATTTGTTGGTACATAATTGGATGAATTCTGGTTTAGTTCTTATTTGTATGTCTGATGGTCTCTGATATGCTACACCAAAGGAATTATTGATTCAAGATTGTTTCCATGGGAAATTTTGGCTCATGATTTGCTTCTGTTTAATTTGCAATTATTATTTCAGTGGTATAAATATAAATTTTTTGTTTTATAGCAATTTGTATTGCTAAGTCATGTGCTCCCCAGGCAAGGCAATATTTTAAACTTAAAAATGATTGCATAACAGAAATGTTTTCTTAGAGATTAATGAGTTTTACATTTTCTCCAAAGATAATGATTTGTTTTGACTTGTGTTGTGACCATAAGTTATTCATGAAAAAAAAATGTTGCTACTAGTGTTTGTGAATGAAGATTCAAAACTATTGGAACAAATGAGATATTAAGATTATTGAAACCCATTTATTTTACTTCTGTATTATTCATGCTAAATCATTCTAGGACTTCTACTATCCAAAATTATTTGAATGAATTGAAAAATTGAGAGTAAACAAGACTGATCCCTAGAGACTGAGATCAGTGAAAGAGAAAAAAAAAAAAGATTCAGTACTGCACAGGGAGTTTATGATTAGAATAAAAAAAATGAAATAAAAGGAAGAGATAAAGTAGACCCTTACAATGGATCCTCATGTATCTCTTCTAGCAAACAAAATAAAAAGATCTGAGAGAACATGAAAAGACAAAAAAGCATAAAAATGTTTTTAAATTACTTTTAACAAGCAAAGGAATGCTGTGATTATGAATAATGTGGAGAATAAAATAAAATAGGGTGTTTATTAGCTTTGTGTTATTCAGAATGAACTATATTGAGATAAAAATGCTAGATGTTTAGTAGATAGATGCTAGATTCAAATGGACATCATTGAAGTGAAATTGATGAAGACTAAAACGGAAATTGAGGCTGAACTCGGTGGCAACTCTTGTAATCCCAGCCAGTCCGGAGCCCGGTACATGAGGACTGCAAGGTCAAGCCCAGCCTGGGCAGTTTCACAACTCAGGGAGACCCTGCCTCAAAACTTAAAATAAATACAGAAGTTTAAAAAGAACTGGGATGTAACTCAGTGTGAAGACCTTTCATTCTCCTGTATAAGACAGAAAGACAGACAGACATGCACACACAAAGAACAAAGGGTAGAGAAAAAGAAGAGCAAGAGTGATAGAGGGAGAGACTGTGAGAGGAAGGGAGAGAAGGAAGGAACAAGGATAGGTAAACTCGGAAGAGCAGGGGTGTCGCTCAGGGGGTGAGTGCCTGCCTGGGACGCACACACCCAAATCTTGCAAGTGTGAGGAGAGTGCATCTGTGGATGAATTAAGAATAACACATGTCAATGCAATGCAGCAACCTGGGGATTGACAGGGGATCCCACAGGCTATGTCATACGTGCGTGTGTACATGTGTGTGTGTGTGTGTGTGAAAGAGAAAGAAAGAGAGAGAGAGAGAGAGAGAGAGAGAGAGAGAGAGAGAGAGAGAGAGAGAGAGAACGAAAGAGTGAACTCCAGAGGGAGATATCAGGAGAGATGCAGAGCATAGGAATGAAGGACAGCGGAAAAGACAGAAGAAAAGGAGGGAAAAATAAACTTTAATAAAAACACACAGAATGAATCAAATTCCATCATCCACTAATGCCTCTATACAGAAGTCACATAGAAAATACACAGGAAATTCTAAAAATACTTTTTAAAATTCTTAAAAATAACAAACATTTTTATTTTTTACTGTAAACCAAGATAATAAAATGATACATATCTTGAAAAATCAGAATAAAATTGTAGAACTCCGAGCATAACATCATCAGAAATTCCCTGAAGTAGCATGATAGTGTAAGCAATTATTAAATATTTAACTATGAGATATATATGTCTCATTATTACCCTTAGTTACAAGACTCTAAGAGATTAAACAAGAACTACATAGTTTAATATCCAACTATTACAGCAGTATAAAAACAGTTCATATAAGCCTAAATACACATTGTGTATCCTGCATATTTTGAAAAAAGGAGAAGTAAGACAGAGAATGAGAGAGAAAGAGGAAAGATGATGATGAAAACAGTATAATTTATACTGAGGCTTGAGTAAAGGAGGTTTTTAAAGGAATAAAACAATTTTAATTTCAAAAGAATTTGATCTCAATGTGAAATAGGGCTTTCTGCATATTTGTATAAATGTTATCAAGAGGTGGGAGAAAAATAATAAATGCTAAGATTATTAGCAAAACAATTAACATAAGGCATTGCATAGAGGCAGCAAAGCTTAAACATACACATTAAAATTTCACATGCAGCCACTTGAAAAATATTAATGAGTTTTTAAAGTTTCAAAACATTAGAGGAAAAATTAAACTGAAAAAAACTGCATTAATTAAAATATAAGAATGTTTTAAAAGAAACTACAAAATACAAAATGTGTCAGAAAGTAATCTAAACATTTCAGTAAATCACAAATCAAACTAAACAAATGCTTAATTTTGTACTGGGCTTTAAAATAGTGTACTTTTTACTCATTAAAGGTACTATACAACAAAATAGGTCATAAATATAATGAAAGAAAAATTACATATGTACCAAAAGATGTGCTAATATTAGGGCAGATTAATACTTCTAATGGAGCAGATAGGCTTTATAATTATTAAAATCTATAGTCCTTCCAAAGATGCACAGATTTAATCAACCTGTCACATTGACAACCTGTGCTGTGAGAATATTTGGGCTCTTAGAAAGCAGCAATGGATAATTTTATAGGATCTGTTTTGTTTTGGTTTGGTTATTTGAGACAGGATCCCACTGTGTATTTCAGCCTCATCTTGAACTCACTGCATAGGTCAGGCTGGCCTCAAACTCAAGGCAATCCTTCTGCTTCAGCATCCTGAGTGGTGGGATTACAAGCGTGTGCCACTGCAGTTGGCAGTTTCACAGGATGGTGAAACACGGAATGTAGTTGTCTAAGTAGAGATGGCAGAAACCATGGGGACAATGGTGCTAGTGTTGATGGGTTAATCTGAAAGCTGAGTTAGTAGTGTGTTTCTTTGCTTTGCCTAGTAGAAAACCAAGTAGAAATGGCAAGGGAAAGGTTGGTTACCAAAGCTTGTGGGTCGGTGTGGAAATTCAGTTAGGAAATGCAAACTGTAGTTTGCAGTGTAGAAACTCAATCAAAAACACGGCTGAATTATCTCTGTTAAGTATATACAAGTAAGTAGAGAATAAACATGAAAAGATCTATGGATTCAGCCGCTGAGCCACCTAAAAGCTGTCCCAGTGTTTCTGGGGCAGGAAAAGAGAAAAACACAAAAACAAAACACCCTGAAAAGTGAATAGTGAAAGGTCAGAATAACAAGGAAATCATCACATGTCTTAAAGATGAAAGAGATGACTGTTGCACTTAGGCGAAGCCAGACACAAACTTAGACATGATGGCTGTATTTCATAATTACAGGGCAAGGCTGATGTCTTCAGGAGAGTTTTGGTCAACTAGGAGCAATATGTCTGCCCACAGTGGGTTTAGTAAGTAACATGAAGACAGCTGCTTAAATTAATAGATGTAAGTAAGTCTTTTAAGGGGCCTTCTTACAAAAAAAATGAATATTTCTTTGTGTATAATGTGAGAAGCTTCAGCAGCCCTGCTGTTTGATTTGTTTGGTTTTCAGATAAGAGAAAAAGTGGCAGCCTTTAACAAAGATGTGAGAATTCCATGTACATGCCTGATAGTGATAAAAAAAACAAGACAAGCAAAGGCAGTAGATTTAGCTCAGTGGTTCAGGTACCTGTCTAGCAAGTGCAACGTCCCTGGTTGGATCCCAGGTAACGACATACAACAAATACCAGGCTGGTGGCCACGCCCACCGGCAATCAGCACCTCATACCACAAATGCCAGTTTTGGAGGCTCAAGCCTGTAATCCCAGCACTGGATGCAGAGGCAGGAGGATTGCTGAATTCGAAGCTTGCCAGAGCTACAAAGTGAGCTCAGGGCCAGCCTGAACTACGAAGCAAGACCTTATCTCAAAAAAAAAAAAAAGCAAAACCAACAAAAATTGTTTGGAGTGATGAAGTAAACATAAAATCTATTCATAAATGAAGATGTTTACTTTGGGTAGAACTATTATAGATAGATAGATAGATGGATGGATAGATAGATAGATAGATCAGATAGATAGATGATAGATGATAGATAGATAGATAGATAGATAGATAGATAGATAGATAGATAGATGGATAGATATACTATTGGATGAGTCGGCACCTTGTAAAGGCTGTCTTCAGTTTTGCTACATTTTTTCTGGTAAAATATGAAGTGACCAGCGGAGGAGCATGGATATTAGAGGCTTAAAATGTATAGAAAGTGCCTGGGTAGGTCGTGTATAATAGATTGAATAGAGAACTTAAAAATGTAAGACATTTCTGAGTAACAATAGGAATCTGCACCAAGCAATAAATAGGTATGGCTCTGCATGCCAACAATCAGCATCATAGTGTGGTTCCATTTAACAATCAGGGCTCTACTCAGGCGCAAGCTGAAGGTAGAGAAAGGAAGCAGTATTGTGGAATCACCAGGGGAGCTGAGGGCAATTTCATGAGATTAACTACAAGAGTTCATCATGCATTTTAATCCAGGTAAAAACAGAAAAGACAACTAAGGAAGATACAATTAAAAGAGAGAGAATGAAAGAGAGAGAAGACCAATATATTTTAGGTTGTGGTCATTGTTTTTGGAATCTTAGATCACGTAAACTGAGAAGACGAGGTGCTAACTGGAGAGTAACATGCTGGAAAGTGGCATTGTGGGAGTTTGCCTTCATTTATAATGGTACATTGTAGGCGATACCTGTAATTCTTGAGTTAGTTATGTCAATATAGCTCTTGAGTTATTATGTCAATTTTTAAACCAAGGGTTTTGGAATGTTAACACTGGTCCCTTGGGGGGTAAAAGGGTGAGCAGTGTGAGAAGATACAGCAGCTGTGGGCATTTGTAAAAAGAGGGACATCAAATTTAAATCTGGTGTTCCTAGGTATATGGAAAGGACTGTCAATACTAGGCATTTGAGGAAAAGGAAACACAGATTGGAGATGAGGAAGCTATTTAGTGCAATAGCACAAGCATTCAGGAAAGTGAGGCAATTCTGAATTGAGAAGGATTTTTTTAGAGGGGTGATGCTTAATTGGAGTAAGAAAATGAAGAACTGTTTTAAAAAGTGGTTTTAGGTGAGCTGGGCATTGTAGCATGTACTTGTAACCCAGCAGAAGAATTGAGCAGTTGAGAGCAGCCTGGGAAACAGTGGTGTGGTGAGAACCTATTCCAAAATAAAAATAATTTTTAAAAAAGGGCTGAGGTTGTAGATCACTGTGAAAGCCCAGGGTTTAATCTCTAGTTTATAAAAGGAATTTGGGCTGTAAATCAATGATTTATTTCTGCCTATCAACCCAATCAAATATTAGGGTTTAAAGTCACAATCTTTTCTCCCATAACTTTGCATACCAGCAAAAATGCTCTATTGCTTTAGAACAGAACTGCTGGTCAGATCTGAGCCTGTTCAGGCATCCACAGTTAGAGAATTGGCTTGTGTGTGGCTCATGATGGCTTTGGGTAGAGGTCTCACTTCTGCTTCAAGTGTTTCTCACGTCAATGCAATCTGACATTCCCTACACCTGTGATAATGTAGATTTGAATTAACCATTTGGAAAGAAAGCATATTATAAGAACTTTACTTAGTAATTGGTGAGATAAAAATTAAAACAGTAACAAGCTAGCATTTTATACATCTTAAGGTATGCTCATAAAATGAACTCACTGATAAGGGGGTAAAAATGTTCTTAGTTTTGGAGAGAGAATAAATTAGCTCTTTCCTGGAAAGAATTACAGCAGTATACATCAATATTTAAATTGATGCTATCTTTTGGTCCATAAGCTATTCTTCCAGGTATCAATCATAAAAGAATACTCATCAAAAAATATTAGTGTAAGAAGAAAGATATTTAAAAATGCCGATTATAATTATGAAATACCCAACAACAGAAACAGCTCTGATGCATAGGTGAAGTTTAGTCTAAGTGAAGTAATAAGCCAAAGACTGATGAACACAAGTGCCACAATGAAAGTGGGTGACTGAGCATTTTTGTAGGCATTACCCACAGGAACATGGGTGTGTACTTTTAAAAAGCCAATGAAGGCACTCAAGTTATTAGCAGTGGAATCTCCCAGCATCCCTGTGCCTAATCAGAAACTTGATTGAGGGAGACTGGCTGAGAAGCAAGTCTGAAATCAGGAGGGCAGTAAAAGCCTCTCTGCTTTCCTTTGTCCTCCTACAACTCCTGCCATAATTCTTGGTGCACTGGCAAACATGGCCAGAAGCCAGAGGCTGGGGAAGGCGTTGGACCCTGCAGGTTCATCACTGCCATAGTAGCAGTTTAGTTTTGCGGAAAACGGAGAAAAATGGAGCAGAGTAGGGATGGAGTACGGAGGGCCCAGTGGGATGAAGCGAAGCTCCAGGCGGCAGCAGATGAGAGGCTTCTGAGGTGAGCTTTTAACTCAGGCTATGAAATGACCTCTACAACAGGTTTCATGCAAACTCTTACATTGTCGAAATAATCTTGCATTTTTATAAAACAAGTGACTATGTTTTCTTTTATTACATGAACACTTAGCACATTAAAAGGTCTAGAAATCTGTAGCCAGCTGGAAGTGGCAGTCCTTTGCATGGACAGTACCTCACGGAAGTAGAGACTTTATTCACCGCTTTTGTGTTTTACAATTAACATGGATTTGTATACAAAATTTACCTCAAAACTTTTAGCTCAGAAAAATCAGTTCTAAAATTATGCAGAGCATGTTGGGCAAAGATGGGAGGAAAAATATTTGTAGTATGAAATCAAATAATTTCTGGTCTTGTATATGAAACAAAGGAAATCAAGAAAACTGCACTGAAAGACTATTCCTTGGCTTACATAGGTCATTTGCCAATTTATAACTATTTCATGGCATCTTTTTAAATTTTTTGAAAGAACACATCTTCACTGTAGCATGTCACTATGTAATATACCCTCACCAAGTTTTCCACTTAAGAAATGATTTTGAGGCAAGTGGTGGTGCATGCCTATAATTCTTAGACCCCTGGAGGCTGTGGCAGGAAGATTCTAGATGTGAGCCAGGTGTGGCCAGCTTAGTACCTGCAGGAAAGCTCTTTCAAAACAAATTTTAAAAGGCCCCTGGATATAACTCAGTGGGAAAGTACTATATGCATTCCGCAGGACCAGAAGGCAGACAGGACAAAAGCAGTGTTGGTGCACAGTGAACACACTTTCCTCTCTGTTACCAGTGGAAAATAATGATTGAGGTATAAGAAGCAATGATGACTTTCTGCAGATTTCTGCAGTGAGTTACTAACAGCAAGTAAAATGGAAAACGTTTCTCCACAGCTCTGGGCTGGGGACACCTGCACTTTATCATCTGCTAATCAAGGCTGGTTCTCACATGGGAAAATTATGCATGCACATCAAATTTAGAATCTACTCTTTACCTCTAGGGGATTTGAGAAATCAGTTTTGTTTTTACAGGAAGCTCAGCAATAAACTGAACCTATGCTTCCCAAATATGGGACAAGGCTCCCCGGGGCCCTGTGCTGAGCTCCCAAAAGTGCTACCGTGGATTTTACATTTTTATGAAAACCCCACGGATACTATATATTTGATGAGACTGAGAGAACTGAAAGTGCCAAGAAATTCAAAGTTACATTCAGTTGCCCTACGTACCCTTCAGTTTTTGAAGCTGAGTTTTTGTTCTGTGAGATTAAATGAGAATGGTTTTGGACCAGATAATTACAACATTTGAGAAGTTGGACAGTGATAAACATAATTTGTTAATTCGGTCAAACATTTTTATATATTGAAGAATAGCTGCTAATATGTTAGGGCCTAAATTACTTGGATATGTCTCAAGTCCTTTCTTATGCCTGGTAGACATGAGGGGAAGACGACTGAGATTCCAGGATCCTTGAACAGAGAAACTTTGGAAACTGGTTTTGTAGCTCAGGACAATGATGCTCAACTAAATTATCGATGTTCCACGCCTAGAATTCCTAAGTAGAAGTCACTGTGATAACTTCAAGTTTGTTCTTCTATTTTAGATTTTTTAAGCAACATTCTATTATTGATTTATTTGGGGGGTACGAGGTTAATTTACATGATCTCTTCTTTCATAATGTGTGTCTGTATGAAATGTTCCAGAACTATTCATTGAATATAAATAGAAATAATGCTTTATTCCTTTCATGCACTAAGATAATTTCCCTAACTTTTATTAATCACTTGTCACTCACTTGGCAGAAAGAGTACACTAATATGAATTGGCTAGCAGCAAGCAGGTATTAAGCATTGAACTGTGAAATGATATGCTCATGAATCAAAATGCAGAGAGGCAAAAATCATCCTGTGGTCCACTGCAGAGCTTTGCACTCAGAAGCAGGATGTAACCTGTGCCCCCACCTAGTTACGTGATCGTGAACTTATTAACTTAGTAAGCCTGAAAACAAATACATTTAACAGTAATTCATAAGTATGTAAAGTGTTTTGAAGAGTTTACTGATAAGCATAACACAGACATAAAACATAGTCTCAGTTACCACATAGTCTATTAGGTCAGGTTAGATACACAGCTTGTTACATATACACAATTACTCCCTATTTTAGAATCACTTAACAGAACACCAGAAAACTAAATCAGAATACTTATTTTAGCCCACCTGGACTAGCCTTTTTAAAACTGGCCATTATTTTTGTAATTCTATATTCTGTCAACAGCCACAATAAAGCATTACCAATATCCCCAGATGGGTGGTGTGGGTTCATTTTTCTCATGACCTGTATCTAGTTTAATAGCACATTTTTCATATATGAATGAAGAAAATCATTTTTAAAACCCAGTCATGCCCAATAGAAAGTGTTAGAAAAGTGAGGGAATCAAAATGTGCTCCTAGGCCAGGCGTGGTGGCTCATGCCTGTAATCCCAGCACTCGGGAGGCAGAGGCTGGAGGATTGCTGAGTTTGAGGCTTGCCTGGGCTACATAGTGAGCTCAGAGCCAGGCTGAACTACAAAGCGAGACCCTGTCTCAAAAAAAAAAAAAAATGTGCTCCCAGAATTCCAGAAAAGAAGAAATCAATTTCTAAGAGAAAATTCAGAGCAAAATAATGATATATGAGCTACACTAGAGGGCCAGTAAAAAGTAAAGGAGGTGTTTGATTCTCCACAGTTTCTGTTAAGAGGGGATTCAATACAGCACTCCTTCTCCCTGGTTCTGTAACACCTGCATCCAGTGTACACGGGGAACAGCTGTGCTCTTACTAGTTTTCAGGTTTTACACTTTGCCTGGTGATATCATTACATTACTGATATAAAAGGAAAAGTAGGAGGTTTCCACTTTTAGACTCAACAAATTAAGGCCTTGGATGGTGTCACTCCCACTTACAATAAGGAAACAACGAAAGCAACTCAAAATTGACGATTTCTTACACCTCAGCATAATCTTGCAAAGCAAACCCAAATCTGGCGAGAAAAGTGCATCTGGAGACTCATGGCTGGAACTTGCTTACCTGGAATGAAGCCGTGGTGTCAAAAAGCTTAAGTGCCAATGTAGATTCATTGCTAGAACCTGAGGGTGGACTAGTGACAGAACCTGCACGTGTTGGATTTGGGGTCCTCCGTTCTTATGTGGATTATACAGGTATGAGTCCCACTAGTCTCATAGTGAAAATAGGAGAAAGGTTTCAGTTTGGGCATTTAAAAAAATGATTCCCTAATAAAGTACTATAAGGAAAAACTTTATCAGAACCCTTTCCAGATAGGGAAGAATGTTTTTCCCACATCAAGCCCCTAGAGCTTCCTGTCTTACAAGTTTGGGGTGAGTGAGGCTAGAGGAGCCAGACACCTTTGTAGAAACACTGGTAATAGACAAAATTCTTGTCTGGGGTCCACTAAAAGGCAAAGTGAGACCCCGTCTCAAAAAAAGAAAAGAATAAGGAAGGATAAAACAGTCTGCACTCTTCCTTGAGATTTTATACAAAGTGTTCAAGACTGTCTCATATTAGTGGGCTGTGATCCTGTAAGTCCTCTTACCAGTTATTTCTGTGCTTTCTGATTGTTGGAAGGGCCTTTTGCACACATCTTCCCCAGACCAACATGTCCCCAATTTCCCAACTATGTGTCTCCTAAAAATCTGGCCATCCAACCAGCTTTTTATCTGTTGTTCATGTCCCCACACAGACACACTTTGCCCAAGTTGCTTCCTGAGCCTTCTCCAGAACCAGATGGACAGCTGAAGCTGTCACTTCTACAGGTACTCATGTGGCATCTAGATCCATCTGCAAACCAGGCATAAGTTTTGTCTTCCACATTCTACTGATCATAGATATCAACAACATACCTGCATATCTATAACTTTCCACAAAAACATCCAGATTAAATGATTAGACAATACAGACACATTAAGGCATAGAACTGAGGATCACATGATTTAAGAAAATATGTAAAGGCATGTTAAAGTTTCTCTAGGAAAACTAGTTGACCGTAACAAATTTGGAAAAGAGAAGAGTAATGAAGTGATTATTTGACTCTCACTTGTGAGTGTATATATATATATATATTTTAAGGCGAGAAAACCTCACCTTATCTCCACCTGTCCTCTAGGTCACCTTTTCTATATGTCAGGCACTGTTGTTAGGTTTATTCAGCTTTCACAACATTATGTTATTTTTTTTCACATTTGGGACACAGAGATGTAATTAGAGTCACAGAGATAGTGACACAGATAGGACGCGAACCCAAATAACAGGTGCAAATCTGGAGCCTGGCTCCAGAGTCTGGTTTCCTAATTAGAGGTAACGTTGCCTCTCAGATAAAATGTTCATGGATTATCAGGGAGGAGGTTGGAAGTGTTCAGTTTTAATTGCTTGGCTTTATTTATGGCTCAGCTTCAACTCCTGGCAGATCTGCACTATTGTGATTCTATCTGAGAGCTGTCTTAGAGCCTTGACCTCAGTGATAAATACTTGTATAATCAAGCAGTGCCACTTTGACTGGGCAAGGGATGGCAGGATAGAACTAACAGTGTTCTATGTGTGCTGTAGACCCTTTATTCTAATAGGTTGTTCAACAACTTGGTAAATAGTGTCCCAACTCAGATTCATGCCCAGTGTTCTGAATACCTACATTTATTCTTCATGCAGGGCTTCTATTCTATAGCACTTAAAAAAGCTTGTTCCCAAACCACTGTCTTAGAGTCAGTTTATAAGATGGCAAACCAATATTACTTAAAGCTCTGCTTCACAATAATTCTGGCCTACTCTTGCTCAGCCTCTGGGTCTTGCCTGTCACTGGGTGGTTAGAAACCTCTCAGAGGCTACAGTATGGAGAAGCCTAAATAGCACTTTGGGGAAGTTAGTAATTCTCTTGCAATCATTGTTACAGTAAGTAAGAGTTTCTGTGTAATGAGGGGTATGTTTTTATTTCTTAATATAGTAGCTCACCCAACATATACCACTTATGACAAGCCTGGCCACTGGAGAACTTGGGTAGTTTTTTATTATATTTCTATTTTGTTTATTTTGAAAATTTTAAATATGATTAGGTGACCCAAATTATTGTTGATAGAAACTAAGAAGAAATGATTTCTGTAGAGATTATAAAAAAAGGAAATTGTATTAAAGGTATTGTACATTACAGATGAGTAGAGCTACAAACATATTGAAATTCTTTACAGAGATGATGTGTGGATGTTTCTTTCTTCTATTCTCTTTAGGTTTGGTCATCTTAAAATGTTTTCATAATGGCCTTGTTTGGTACCAGGCAAAAGAAAAATACATATAGTAAGAAATGTGAAAGATTAGACTACTTCCTTAAAATTCAAAGATGCAACTATAAAGCTGTGTTTATTGCTCAACACCCAAAATGTGAAGACATTTTTTCATTATGAATTGACTTAACACCAATAAGATAGAATTCTTTAATTTTCTGTTTCAGAGTTAAATGTGAAATTGTGCATACATGTACTCTAATTAAAATCAGTAGCATTTGTTTTACTGAACAACTTTCCAGAGAATAACTTTATAGACCATAATGATTAGCCTTTACTTCAGTGTAAAATTAAATTGCATGGTTTTCTTTCTTGTTTTTTTTTTTTTTTTTTTTTTTCTGGAGGAGAACAACATAGCATCAAAACTATTTTTATGGGGCACGTGTTAACTTTACAGTAACCACACCAGTTGAAAGGGTAAAATCCTATGTTCTTTTCTTAATAGCTACTTTTTAAGAATTAGCTGCTGGAGCAAACAGAAGCGAAGAGAACTGGGGAAGTAACACCCGTGAAGCACCTGTGTGGGGGGCTCCGTTTCTTTTTAATTTCCTGGAACTGGAAGAGACTCTCCTTAAACTGAAGTTTAACCTTGTGTACATTGAAATAGTAAAACATAACCACTAGAGCTGGAGGGTTAGCTCAGTGGCTCCGGTGCCTGCCTCACAAGCGCAAGGTCCTGAGTTTGATCCCCGGTAACCACATACAATACTGGGCGTGGAGACTCACGCCCACCAACAATCGATACCGCATACCACAGTGCCGGGCATGGTGGCTCACGCCTGTAATCCCAGCACTTGGGAGGCAGAGATAGGAGGATTGCTGAGTTCGCGGCGGCTTGCCTGGGCACCATAGTGAGCTCAGAGCCAGCCTGAACTACAAAGCGAGACCCTGTCTCGAAAAAAAAAAAAAAAACGCTCTGAGAGATATGACAATGTTGGATGTAAGGTGTTTTGATAATACAAAATGGGTCATTATTTTTACTCCATGCTTGTTTAAGGTAGAGATCACTAAGCTTTGCTTAGCTTTTATTATTATTGGATAAAAAAACTTACTATGATTTAGTCAACTCATAATAAAATGTCTTATTCTTATTTCCAACAGATAATTGTGTGTGTTACCTCTGTGCCTGTGTGCAGCATACGCCGATCAAATCCAACCACTTTTTTCACCACTCCACCTTTCCCAATCTCTAGTAATCACAGTACTACTTTCAGTTCTACACGTTTTCAGGCTCCAGATATGAGAAAGTGTGTTTACTTTTATCCTGGCTGGCTGACTTAATGTATTCTCTAATTTCATCTATTTTCTTGCAAATGAGAGGACTTAATTCATTTTTATTGTTGAATACTAATCCATTCTGTATGTATCCCACATTTTCTTAGTCAGTTCATCTATTAATAGGCATCTAATGTGATTTCATGTCTGAGCTATTGTGAATCATGCCACCATGCACATGGGTGTATATATTTGTACATAAGTGTGTGTGTGTGTGTGTATTATGTATATAGATGTTGCTGATTTCATCTACTTTGGTTGCATTCCTAGGACTTGGTTAATGAGATCTTATAAAATATTTGTGTTCAGTTTTTTTTTTTTTTTTTTTTTTTTTTTTTTTTTTTGCTTTTTTTTTTGGAGACAGGGTCTTGCTTTGTAGTTCAGGCTGGCCCTGAGCTCACTATGGTGCCCAGGCAAGCCACCGCGAACTCAACAATCCTCCTGTCTCTGCCTCCCGAGTGCTGGGATGACAGGCGTGAGCCACCACGCCCAGCATTATATGTGGTAACCGGGGATCGAACTCAGGTCCTTACGCTTGCGAGGCAGGCGCCGGAACCACTGAGCTAACCCTCCGGCCCTTGTGTTCAGTTTTTTGAGGAATCTCTGTACCAGTGGCAGTGAGCTTATAGTAT
>PVIC010012462.1:0-15418 GCA_004025085.1 Thryonomys swinderianus
TTCCTTCCTTCCTTCCTTCCTTCCTTCCTTCCTTCCTTCCTTCCTTCCTTCCTTCCTTCCTTCCTTCCTTCCTCCTTCCTTCCTGCCTTCCTTTGTTTCTTTCCTTCCTTCTTTCCTTTCTTCCTTTTTTCTTTTCCTTGCTTCCTTCTTTTCTTTTTCTTTTTCTTCCCTTCCTTCCTTCCTATTTTTAACCTTTTGTTAAACCTACTTAGATAATGTAGACACTTAGTCAAGAGCAAAGAAACTACTGCACCTGACATAGTAGCCGGTCAAAGCTTTCCAACCTTATTTTTCAAAAAGTCAATTGGAATATCTTTCAATGTCCTTTTAAATATCCCTCTCCGCGCTTCAAGCCTCCCCTTCCTTGTAGGTGCTTCTCCCGGGTGCCTTTGGCGGGCGGTTTGGTTTTAGCCCAAACACCTACCTTTCCCGCGGAGTTCCACCAGATTCTGTGATTCTGCACTTGCAGAGGTCAGGACTGTGCACTTCCAGCACAGAAGGACTCACAGCCACGGACAATGAGCTGGTGGCCTGAGGTCACTGACACATCCCCAGGCACTGAGTCCTCGAACCTGAAGACCCTCCGTTACCAGTATCTGTGGAAAGCGTAAGAAAACCACACACATCAGAAGTCTCTGCGCACAAGGTCTGTGGGATCAAAACCAAAGGCACAGAAGGTCAAACTCCCGAACTTGATGACACACAGCAGACACAACGGACAAGCATGGCGCAGCCCATCAGCAGCGTGAGCCCAGCTTCTATGCTGTGAAATTATTGCCATACTGCTTCTTAAGATATCTGCAGAGAGGTAAGGAGTCTCCCCTATTTGGGTAGATTTTATTATAACACTGACATTTATAATGAAATTGGAGGAAGGAAAGACATGCTTTAAAAAAATCTGTTCCATCAGACTACTGTATTTTCCCAGGAGAGTCAGCAATGAGCAATAGGTTGTAATAGTATGTGCTTCAACTTGACACCAGACACCAACGTCCTCAGTTACCCTACAGAACTATTTCCTTCAAGAAAGAAATTGGAATCTAATATACAGTTGAGATAAAAATTAAACTACAGAAACCACGGATGTAGTACCTGAGATCTGATTTCAAGGAGAAGCAAGATCAGCTGAGTGGCCCTTTGGAAAGAGAGCGATCGGAGGACCGTGGAGCCCTCAGCCACAGCAATCACGGTGATGCATAAATCCTCATGGAGGTAACAGCAGGTGCTCGGGGCCACACAAGCCCAGGGCCACAGTGAAGGGAATGGATAAAAAATAAACCACCTACTCCACAGCCCGGCCTTCACCAGCCACTAGAAAGTGGTCCCCAGCAAATTCTCCCCTTTAGATTCAAAGGCTGGGTGTAGAGGGTGGGAAAGGCCCAATGTTGGAGGGTGTGCTCCTAAGGAAAGCTCCCACCCGCTGGTACCACTTGGTACTGTGGTCATACCAGGAGGGCATCGAACTGCTCCCAAGTCCCGTGACACCTGCTGGTGCCACTTGGTACTAAGGTCGTACCAGGAGGGCATCGAACTGCTCCCAAATCCTGTGACGCCCAGAGCCACTCCACAGAACGTGCCTTCCTTGGGTATCTTTCCAAGCCTCTACGATACAGGTGCTTTTAAAGGCAATGAGCCTTCCTTCCCAAAGCCCGCGGGGCAGATATCTAGGCGGCACGCTCCAGTTGTTGGCACGTCCATCCTCTCTCTCTCTCCATTTTCCTCAGTAGTTTCCTCCCCTGGGGCCTCCGCCCCTGACTTGCTTCACGCAGGCCACAACGGTAACGTAGAGGCATTTTAAGTGCTTACACAATGAGGTTTGTCCTCTTCCTCGTAGTTCCCAGGCCTCCCCTGACACCGTGAGCACAAAGGCGGGTGAGGACTCTAGGAGACGAGAGACGTGGGCTCCCCCAGCCGGATACCCCACCGGAAGAACGTCCTGCAGCGTAACGCACAAGAGCTAACCCAGCCAGGATGAACTGAATTGCAGGGTGGACCCCAGCCTGATTCCACAACCCACAAAATCATGGGCTAACTGTACAGTGGTTTTAAGTCACTCGGTCCTGAGGTGATTTCTTCAAGCTAACTTAGGCAACTTTTCACAAAGATTCGCAAATGGTAAAATCCGTTTACAGAGTGGCTTGTAGAAGAGTTAAGAGTCTGTGTAAAGCAAAGCCAGAGACCTTAGGCAAGAGTTTATAGACCCTTTAAAAGACATAAAACCTGAGAGCTTGGTTATCATTTCCTTGGCAGAACTGGAAGAGGTTGTTACAAAGCCCATTGGTTCCTAACACCTCTCTCGCTGGTGAACTGTGGCATCCGCCTGCTCCCCACAGCAAACCATGCTGAAATTCTCAATTAGTGTCGTGTAAAGAGAGCTAGCCCTGACTGTTAAAGAACTCTGTGAGCAGACATTGGAATGAGCACTAATTCTTCAGTTCTGTGTTTTGGAAGTCAAGGAGACAATAATATATACTTCATCGAGCGTTTCTTGTGAAGATTACATAATGTTTGAGCAGCGTACAGTGCAACATACACAGTATATGGTGCACTCAATACGTACAAGTGCGCAAAACCATTAGCATGTCTTACAGGGTTGAGAGTTAAAAAAATGATGAACTACCATTTCCCGAGCATTTAGCCCATGAAACGCACCATGAGCAAAGCCTCTGTGGACACCCCCCTTTAATCTACGTCACTGTGAAGTTCTTAAGGCACGTCTTAGAAATAAGCAAACCAATGCACAGAGCGATTAAGTGACTTCCCTTAAGTGACTGCAACCCTCCGGCTGTCTCCTGTCCTTCTTTTCCAGTACTGGAGACTGAACCCAGGGCCTTTGCAATAAGCTACATCCCCAGCCTATATATATATATATATACATGTATATATACATGTATATATATGTATGTGTGTATATATATATATATATATATATATATATATATATATATATATATATATATATATATGTACTGCCTCAGCCTCCCAGTGTGTGCTGGGACCAGAGGTGTGTGACCCCGTGCCTAGCCCTCCCATCCCATCCTGTGTAAGAGGCAGTAGGTAAATTCCAGGCTGGAATTTACATTCTAGGTGGGAATTCACATCTCACCCTTTTGAATGGCAACTATAAAGGCATTTTAAAGTACGGCCCCACACTGCATCTCCACCATTTTAATAGGGTTTGGAGACTGTACCCGTACAGGCCATGCTGCCTGAAATGTCTCCCCCATGATCCTCTGCTATCTCTCACTCATCTCCCGTATTCTTTCAGGTCTAGTTCAAAAACTGCCTTGTGGATCAAATGGAATCCATTTGACCCGGCTATCCCCCTGCAAGGAATATACCCAGAAGAATTTAAAAACTCACATTGGAAAGACAGATGTACACCATTGTTCATAGCAGCTCAGTTTGTGATAGCTCAATCTTGGAAACAACCCAAATGTCCATCAACTGGAGAGTGGATAAAGAAGATGTGTTTTTTTTTATAAAATGGAGTATTACTCTGCCATAAAGAATGACAAGATCGATCCATTTAGGTGCAAATGGGGACACCAGGAGGATATACTAATAAGTGAAATCAATAGATCACAGATAGACCATTACCGGATCTTCTCTTTGACATGAACACCTGTAGATGCAAATGAGCTTTAGAAAGTATGACAGCCTTTATAGAGTGCAAAATTTCTATAGGAAACTTGGTGTGGGAATGTGATGAGGGGAAGGAATAAATATGATACAGAAAGAAAATAAAAGAGCAAGTATAAAGGGGGTGAGGAGGGGTGGGTGGGTAGGGATATGGGTAAAAATGAGAATTAACTTGTGTCATATACTGGTACAAATTCCCCAATGTTATACATAATTTTGATATGTATATAGATTGTACCAATAAAGAATTCAACTTATAAAAAAAAACTACCTTGTGGAAATACCCTCAGGTCTTTCCTGGTGGATAAGGGTGGAGTCCGACCATCTCTACCGGAATCCCAACTTCTGCCTCCTGCAGACTGTGGGCACTTGGGCGAGACACTCGTCTCAAATCCTTGTCCTCCTCGTGTCTAAAGCACGGGGAATAACAGGCCCGGATGCACAGAGGCAGTGAGGGACAGACAGCAGCATGATGCCTCCATAACTTAGCACACTCAAGTTTCTAATTTTTGTCCATAAATGGGTTCCCACAGTACTTCTATTTTACATATTACATGCATCATACTCATTTGCAGATTTCTCTTGTGCTTCTTGGCTAGACTCTGTAGTCTGTGAGGGCGGAGTTCACATCTGTCGGTGTCTTCTCAATTCTTTGCCTAGCCCCACAGTACACACTCGCCACGTGTCTGTTAAAATTCATCTAATATATCCACGTGAGTCCGCAACTTAGGAGCGTGACTTCTCTGATGGAATTCCAGTTGGCCCAGCCACAGTTCAAATGTTAACGCGTTGGACTGCATCTGTGATTTCTTGTTTAGTGTTTCACCGTGAGGCTTTTTCTCCAATAAATGTGTACGCCGACAGTAACACAGAAAGTGGATGGCCCGGATCACCCACTGGGCTGCAGCAGTAAAAGAAGACTGTGACATGCAGATCTTTGTCCTCCTTTATCCCCATAAAACTGCTCGCAGCCCCCGTAGGCCTCTTTACGTTCTAGACCTTGACTCACAACAGGAGCAGACTCCCAACTTCCCACACTCTCTTCCGGGTAAAACCACTTTCGAGAACTGATGTGTAAAGAGTGAAAAGAGACATCGCCAAAGGGAAAAATAAGTTCTCAAGACCCCAGAGAATCCTGCGGGGAAGAAAGACGGGCAATGTCATTGGACATCCCCAACTGAGAATAATGGTAGAACTGGGGCTGTCATGTTTTGAACACACCCCTCTTGAGTTGTCCTCTTGAAGAGAGGACCTGGGAGACCATTGGCGCTAACTGTGTCATACGGGACTGAAATTTTGCATGGGCCAATTAGAGTTCTAGGCACCAGGAGGGAGTCACAGGAGCTGCAATAAAGGGGGATCTGAGAGCTACTGGAAATTTCCAGAACACCAAACGGCAATGTTTCAGGCTGAGACACCAAGCTCCCCACAGCTAGCAGGTAGGACATTAGGGAGAAAAGTCAAGCTCGTCAGAACTCAGGTTGGCAGGCGTGTAAGCCTTTGTTGAATAAACAAATTGTTGCTTCTTAAAAGGAAGTTGGTTCATACCTCAAAGCTTTTTAAAAGATAGCATCTGTTCAGAAATCAGAATAGAAATGTTCATTCATTATATACTAGGTGTTGGGTGTCTTACATGCAGGGTGTCTTACATGCAGGGCCCATACATGCTGGCACCAGGGAAGCCAGCTTTCCTATCTTGCCAAACACAGATAGCAAAGCATGAAGGCTAAATTGAATCCTCATCGTCCCACAGAGAGCAAAGAACAACAGCCTAGCAGTTAAACTGCATAGCTCAGTGGTTTCGGTGCCTGCCTCACAAGTGCAAGGTCCCGAGTTCGATCCCTGACACCAAAAGAATACCCTGTATCTCACTTGTAATCCTGGCACACGGAGGCAGGCGTATCACAGTTTTAAGACCAGTCTGGGCAACTCAGGGACTTAGTGAGAGCCCGTCTGGTATTCCACCCTCTAAGAGAGACCATGAAAAGAGCTCTTTCAGGGGGTTGGACCCTAGAGATTCTGAGTTCACAGGGAATAAGGCCTGGAAATATGCATTTTAACTGGCATAGAAAAGGTGCTCAGAGAGCGTTAGGCCTGACTTTTACATTGCTGTCTGTAAAGTTTCCAAACAAGAGTTGCTCTTTAGAATTCGTAAGGAGGGCATGCGGCTGGTATACAGGGCAATCCTAAATTTGTTCCAGTCCCCTATCACCTCAGCCAGGAAGACGCCACTAATCCCCAGGGCTCGATGTCCCAAGACAGGGCTTCAATAGGAAGAGAAAGAAAGGGCACTGCTGTCTTCCCCTCTTTGAAACATAAAAGGTAAAGAAGGCAAGGGAAAGGCTGATGGTGACAGATGTAAGAAGTTTATTATATAGTGCAGAGATCCAGATTAGGAAAAGCTTTCTAAATCCAATTTTTCTGCTTAAAGTAGAAAGCAAATAAGGCCATCCACAGTGCAGCGCCGGTTTCAGAGAACTCATTGACAGGACGTCCATAGGCTGTTTGAAAACCTGGCCGTCGAGCCGAGTGGACAGAGACTTGAGAATGTAATCACGGACCTCACCTTTCATACCCTAAAGGACCCTGATTAGGGTGAAGCAGGGTGGAAAGGTGTTCTGCAGAGGAAAGTTTCAGGGATAGGATGGGGGCGGTGCCACCACGCAGGGTACAAGTGACCCTGTCGCTGAAGTGCTAGTAAACAGATACTAGCACCCTTTGCTCTCTACTTCCTCCCAAAATTTCCCATTAAATCGAGTGTCAGATGTCAAAGCCATAGCAAGATTAACGGGTGAGCCCAAACAATGGCTGGCGACAAGTTTCTATTTCCCAAACGATCAAGTTAATCATTTTATCTCTTGTGTTGAGAGTCAAACTCTTTTTCCAGATTTGAAAATGAAGTCAGGAGGATTCTGGAAAGACGGCTAAGCAATCACAGTACAAGGAAATTCTCCCTCCGGATACTTCAAAAAATGTCTGTTAAGCCATACGAAGAGAGCAGGGTGGGGAGATTTAAGAAGGGATACCGTATTTCCTTGAAAATAAAGCCACATCTTCTATTAATTTTGCTCCAGAGGGCCTATTACGGCTTATTTTCAGAGCAGGTCTTCTTTTTTCATGAACAACGATCTACGTTTTATTTAAATACAGTCCTGTCATCTTCTGGGACATTGTCACAACTCTCCAAACCCAAAATTCCTCCCTAAATCTCTTGTGACTGTTTCCTATGGAACCATTGGTTCCCTACCTGTCCTGTCCAACAACAGGACTGTCCTTAAAGGAGCACTTCTTGTCACCAGAGCCTGCTCCGACTGCACTGGCAACGCAGCTGTCAGCCATTTTGTCCCATACATTCTTCACCCAAATCATGGTCTCTGGTAGGCCGCGTCACAAACTTTCCATAAAATCAGGTGTTCGTTGAAGACTTATGAGACAGCAGTGGCAGCCAAGTGATGACAGCTAAGAAGGACAGTCCCCACAAAGTGTTAAGAAACTGCAGGCACCAAAACTCAGAATAACGTGTCTTTACTTCACACAAGCACATTACATACATCCATTACAACACACAGTTTTCACTTATGAAGATTCATATTAGACAAACCTTGTCCACTTGTTATCAAGTGCATGTGTTATTCATGTGTTGTGTGTGTGCTCCGGTCCTTTGGCAACAAGTCTCTAGCTCACCTGTTTATATACATGTTTATTTATCATCCGAAAAGGCACCTACATGGATAATTATTATTTTATAATTCATTACACCCATTGTGTGTTGCAAGGGACACACCAGATGTGTCCATCTGGCTGAGGATCTTAGCTGGGACTTATTTAGGGGGAAGGCTTATATTATAAACACCACCAAAAATCAAAGTAGAGCTTATTTTCCAGTTAGGCCTTATTCTCGGTGAAACATAGCAGGTCAAGGATTAAGAACCAGCCCTGTCAGAAACAGCTCTTCCAAGTATCTCTTTTTTCAAACTCAGGTGAGCAACTGAATCACTATCTCTGAGCACCTGTACTTGCTATGCTAAAAGCCCAAATAGTCTCCATTTCTGTATGTTCTCAAACCAGAAGACTTGAGTCTCATTACAAGCTTCCCTCCGCCCCTGTAATCACAAGTCTGAGATGACTCTCAGCTTCCAGCGGACATCTTTTCCCTCATCTAGGATCAGAATTACTCTTTCAAGGGGAATTTTCTCCTCACTCTGAATACTTTGAACTACTTAGAGCTCAGCCGTCCAAAATGGCTGCCGCTAGCTAGTGACACCTAGCTGTTCCAATTCAAATGTAAATTAATTAAATTTAACTTACGTTAAGATTCATGTTATCAGTCACACTGATCACACTGGAAGGGCCTAATAGCGACATGTGGCCAGGGTTCATTCACTGTGGTGAATTACTGTCATCTAAAAGATGTTTCATCAGACGGTGCTGCATGGGAGGACTTGGAGGCAGACACAGTTCTCTCTCTAGGACAGGAATGCACAGAGCCAGAAAGATGGAAGGGGCTGAGGGCAATCCTGATCTGCCTACTCTCCCACTACCAGACCGACATTTCTCTCAGCAGAGAATGAACTAATGTGAAAAGAATTGCATCAAATGAAGTTTAGAAAACAAACCATCAGAAGGTAATATAAGCTAATTCCTGCAGTATCAGGGCACAGTTCTGTTTCTAAAAGGGATTTTATCCGAAACAGCACCAACCTTAAGAAGAACAATGGTTTTGTGTTCTCAACATGGGAACATGACTTTTCCTGAACCAAAATAAAACTGCAGAAGCCAAAGAACTGTCTTTTGATTATTGAAGTAGAGAACAAACCTGAGAAACACCCCTAAAATTAGAAGGAAGTCAATGAAGATATGAAATAGACTGTTCCACAGAGAAGCCCATTAAGAAGAACAGAATTAACTTCTTTTCGCCCACATGGGGACACACACACACACACACACACACACACACACAGAGCTTATGCACAATTCCTGATAAAATCTGCACCAGCTGTCAATCCTGATTGATCTATAAAAATGAGACTTCCAATTATAAAAACTTGCACTCATAAAATGAGAAAATAAGAAAAGAATTATAAGTGAAGAGATCAACAATTTGAAAAAGGTGAAGCAAGCTGGAAAAAACTGAAGCAAACAGCTGAATTCAGGAAATAATACATCTTCATGTTTCTCAAATATACATATTTATGCATTCAATAAAACAAGAGCAAATGGGGCAACTGAAAAATATATAAAAGTTATTGGATGATACAAAAGAGTTATTGGAAAATGTTTTAAGCTTATTTTTTAAAGAAATTGAATAAAGGTAGTGAATAGTAAAGAATACACTAAAAAGAAAAAGCAATGATATAAATGATTATCTCATGAAATTCATATACACCTGAAAGCAAATATGAAAATTTCAGGTAACGCATAAGGAGTAAGGAAAATAAATTTGACAGATCTAATTTTTCAACCAGAAAATTGACAAGGAAAAAACCCCAGAAAATTAGCAATAATCAGATTTTTTGAAGGAGGAAATTTGAACACATATATTTAGCAACAATAGATCACACTGAAATGACAAGAAAGAAAAGAATGGAATATAAAGTTAAAGAAACATGACAAAAAGTAGGGTCAAAATGCCAAAAGATGGAAAGTATGTAAAAATCAAAATATCAATCCAGGAGTCTTAAAATTTGAATAAAGGGGGTTTCATAAAAAGAACATTGAGAAATAGATAAAAAAAATAAATGAACAAGTACATATACAACATTTTTTCTGTCGTCATCATCATCATTCTTATTATCATTCTGCACTGGAAACTGAACATAGGATCTTTTTTCTATACATTATTATTATTATTATTCTCTACTGGAGATTGAACCCAGCCTCTTTTCTCTGAATTATGTTCCGAGCCCTTTTTAATTTTTTTTTTGTTTTGAGACAGGATCTCTCTAAGTCACTATTTGCTTAGGCTGGGCTTGAACTTGTAATCTTCCTACCTCAGCCTCCAAGAGTACTAGGCATAGAGATGTGTGGCACCATATCTAATTCCAAAAATTTCTTAGGATTGAAGTGCATTTGTTTCTAGACTATTACACTAACTGGAATCTTAGCACTACAAATAAAAATACACCAATACTAAGATTCATCATAGTAAATTTTCAAAACACTGCAGAATAAAACGAAAAATTATATGCATTCGTAAAGAGAACATGATAGAGATTGTAAGGAAAATAGCAGTCTCAGCAAAATGACCATCAATTAGAGGGAGGTAAACAATACCTGTAATTCCATACCCAGCCAAATTTTCATTCCAAGATGAAAGTAGATCAAAGGCATTCCAGACAACAAAGGTGTTTTTACTTCTATGTATTCTTGTAGTTTTTTTTGTTTTGTTTTGTTTTGTTTTGTTTTAGACAGGGTCTCGCTTTGTAGTTCAGGCTGGCTCTGAGCTCACTATGTAGCCCAGGCAAGCCTCAAACTCAGCAATCCTCCTGTCTCTGCCTCCGAAGTGCTGGGATACTTCTATGTATTCTTTCTCACAGTTTCTAAAACACAAGCTTAAGCAAAGTAAAGGCATAAACCAATTAAAATATAAAATGAGAGTGAAAATATAGGGTTTCAACAGAAAAGTCAAGCTTAAGGAGTGCCGGGGACAAAAAAGAGTGGCGACTCCTAGTCCACTACTTTGTAGCAGATCGAATGAGCACCCAGACTAGTTTAGAAATGACCAGAACTCTAAGGAAGGAAGACACATGAACAGCAACCTGTTGAGCGCAGTGGTGACGTTCGGGCACACTGACCGTCATATGGTCCAGCTGTCCTTGTGGCCTCACGGTGACACTGAGCCTCCTACCTCTTGAGGTGAGGCAAGACGAAGCGGAGTCCTTCTGATAGGGTTTGACCCGCCTTTCAGTAGTGCCCAGAAAGATGGAGGCTCATCCCTCAGGATGTGCCAGCCCACAGCACACCCAAAAGTGGCAAAGAAAAGAGCCCTTGTTAGCAGTCACTTAGCGCGTTGCTGCTGGTTATGACTACAGCTTACTTCACCCACTGCTGTCAACAGCAAAGTGAAAATTGCTACAGAAAACCACTGTAGAGTTTGGAGGTGCACTGGCATTAGATTCATAGAAAACTAAGCCAATGAATAAATAAGGATGGGTTCCAGGGAAAATAAAACGTAACTCAAGAACAAAATATAATTATGATATAAGCCAGGGGCAGTGGTGTGTGATTATAATCCCAGCACGGAAAGAGGATCTCAAATTTGAGCCCTGCCTGGGGAACTTGGCAAGATACAATCTCAAAATTAAAAAATAATAAAAGGGCTGGGAAAACCGTAGGTTTGATGCCCAGTATCACACACAAAAAGTAAGAATGCAGTAGATAAGTAGCTAAGAAGCGTTTTCTGATCCTAACGAGGCTTCTACTCCATACTTGTAAACTGGCATGTTAAAAGATGACTGCGTGGTCGGTGACAGGCTGACATCCTGAGCCCTCGCCATCCTGAGTTCCTTGCCCCGGAGCCTCTGAACCTCCTCACGATCACACACCTGAATTAAGAACTGGCAGAGGAAGAGTCTTGCAGCGTTCCCGCTCTGGTCAGGGCTTACGAGTACTTTGTTCAACATTTTGAATAATATTTTCCCTCATAAAATTACAAATACTAGAAACAATCAAAGAAAATATTAATATATTAAATTGGGATGATAGATAACAGGAAGTATATATGTGTGCATGTCTGTGTTCATGTGTGTATGTATAATAAGCATGGATACCAAGTAATAAAATAACTTACATAATGGGAAGGTAATGTATAAAGCAAACAGTGAAAGGACTCAAGAAATAACAAAATAAGCATATTATTGAGACCAACAGAACTTAAAGCACTAAAAGATATAAAATAAATATTTCTGAGAAATAAAAATTTTAGGGAGGGGTACTAGTTGCAAGAAACAAGGAAATTTTTTTTTTCTTTGAGGCAGGGTCTCGCTTTATAGTTCAGGCTGGCCCTCAGCTCACTATGGAGCCCAGGCAAGCCTCGAACTCAGCAATCCTCCTGCTTCTGCCTCCTGAATGCTGGGATGACAGGCTGAGCCACCACACCTGGCACTGTGGTATGTGGTATTGATGGCTGGTGGGCGTGAGTCTCCATGCCCAGCATTGTATGTGGTTACCAGGGATCGAACTCAGGACCTTGCGCTTGCGAGGCAGGCGCCAGAACCACTGAGCTAAATCTCTGGCCCGGAAATTTTTAATAGTAAACCTTGTAGAACCATAAGGCTCTTCAGTAGTTCTTACAGCTTTGAAGAAAACTTAAAACCAAATTTTAAGAAGTCACAAGGTTTTAAAAGAATAGAAGCCAAATTTTTCAGAGAAAAATTTGACTCTATTTTTGAAAAAGCACACGGGGGTAGAACATGTCTGTTGTGAAAGAATTTAACCTGCATGTTACCAAAAGAAATACAAACTCTAAAAATAATGAAAAAATCTTTAGTTTTTCCAGAAAGAAGGAAAATCATTAACATAAAGAGAAGACTAGCATCAGTTTACTAATTAATTCAATGATTCTGTTGCATGTATCCTGATCATTTCTAAGTACAGCTTTCATGTTTGGATAATACAACAATTAAATAAAACCAGTAGCTGTTTTTAGAGTAATTATACATTACATAAGAAGTACTTTAAAAATTATGAAGAAAACCTATGGCATAGGAAGTCAAGGAAAAATACCACTCAGCTTTTTCTTTCATGGGAAAAAGATACACAAACTATACAAGTAAAAGAATACTGCTAAATTTGAAAATATATGTAAAGTTGTTAGTTGTTATTCTGAAAAAAATTTATCATTGATGCAATACAGAATCAGAAGAGAATAATAAATGAAGATAAAACTTTTAAATAGTTTTAACTCCAAGCCCCTTGCCATAAACTGTTCTTAAATATTTAAGAACAGGAAAAGGACTGTTACATATGTACATAAAATTTATAAGCATATATATGAAAAGCTACACAATGCCATAAGAACATAAAAGGGACCCCAAAACCCATAATATTTAAAATAAAAATATACAAACCAGCAGGGCCTGGTGGCTCACGCCTGTAATCCTAATACTCGCGAGGCAGAGGCAGGAGGACTGTTGTGTTCAAGGTTTGCCTGAGCTACATAGTGAGCCCAGGGCCAGCCTGAACTATAAAGTGAGACCCTGTCTCAAAAAAAAAAAATGTAAACCAATATTATTTATAAATATAAATTAAAAATTTCAGGTATAAAAGTAAACAAAATTCAGCAACTAAAGCCCTATCATAATCAAATAGGAATTATTCTTGGAAATCAAGGACAGGTCAGTACCAGAATTATAATAATTTTACCAATATGCTAAGTAAGAAACATCATACAATTTCAATATGAAAACATAAAAGAGTAGTAGATAAAATTCAGTATCTGCTATTTATAAAACACCTCCAGGTAATAATGGAAATAGAAGCATATCTCTCTTAAAATATAAACATTTGTCTTAAACTAGTAAGCGACATAATTCACATTTAAAAGTCATTCTACATGTCATCCCAGCACTTTGGGAGGCTGAGGCAGGAGGATTAAAAGTCTGAGGCTAGACTGGGCATTTTTGTAACCTAGTGAGCCCCTGTCACAAAATTTTTAAAAAATAACAAAATACATTGAAAAGGCCCTGAGTTCAATCCCTAGTACAGAAAAAAAAATTCTACAACAGATGGCATTCTCAGAAGCAGTCATAAAACCAACATATTCACAGCTGGGTAATACAAGGGAGATAAAGATACTAGAAAAGAAAAATATTATTACTTTCAGAAATTCACTGAAAAATATTTGAATTAATTTTTTTAAATCAATAAAATCACTGGGTAAAGATTTAGAACATCTTACTCCAGGCAGAGAAAAACCATTCCCAACAGAACAAAAAATACAAAGTACTAAGATAGAATCTTAATGGGAAATGTGTGACCCAGATTCAGTTTGGGGATAGGATCCTCAAGTATTTTATTTTGAGATATAAAATTATACTTGATTAATGGAACCAGCTTGTTCTTCGATGAAAAGTCTACATATTTTTAAAATGTCAATTCTTTACAGCTAATGTAAAGTTTCAAAGCCAGTTAAATGAAAATCTGAATAGGAATTTTCTTTGTTTGACTTGAATAAAACTATTGAAGTTAATATTTTAAAAAGCCAAGTAAAACTTCTTGAAGCACATTTTAAAAATAACACGGATATAAAAGAAATAAGCCAGTCTACAAAACAAAACAAAACAAAAAACAAAAACCCAGAACGTACAGTAACATGCCAATAATTAACACAATCTTACCAATAGTGGTACCATAGGCCTGTGATTCCAGCACTAGGCCCAGCACAGCCCAGGTGTGTGACCTAAGTCAACCTAAACTCATCTTTTTCACCTGGAGCATGTTCCGGCACTCACACGCCAACCCGTACCCTAAGATGGAGATATCACTGCCCCGGCACCTCTGAGAAGTGCCACATTATAATAGTTACCACAGGAACCGGATTCCAACATAAGCGTTGACTGGGGACCCGATCTTGTTGGAATTAACTAAGTGGGAACTCTCACACCACCAGCCAAGTCTTCTCACATTCCTTCCTGAGTGTACAGTCAGCTACATACACACTTCCCACAGGAACCAGAAGCCACAGAAGATGGAACCAAATGGAACATCGGCCTGGCCACCCCAAGATCCTTCCCCCCAACTCGACTTCTCCCCAGTGCTGGGCTCTGTCTTCCTAAAGCCTTCCTGTCTTGTTGACTCCAGCCCCTCCATACTCCTTTCTTGGTTTTTTATTACCACTACTCTCACACTGTGATAGCTGGTTGACTGTATACTTTCTCATCATGCGATGGGACAAGATAAATTCTGGATGCAGCAGCTAGCTGGAAATTTTTTAAAAAATGAAAAGAATAAAACTCAACATTTATGCAGATCCTTAAGATGACAGAATACACTAAATTGCAAAAGGTCAGATTATGACAATGCAAAAGATGAACACATTGAACTGTCCAAAAATCTAAAATACTTTGTAATTAAAACATAGTGTGAAATAAAGGCAAGGAATAGGCTAACAAAATGTGACTGAAAAGCACAGCCTGAGTAATTTTATCATAAGAACCTATAGAAATGAACATGTTAAAAGAAGTCTGTACAAACAGATCATTTGCATAGAAGACCATATCACCAGTGAATATGCATCTACAAAAATATTTAATTCACTGGTAATCAAAGAAATATAAGTTAAAATTATTGCCTATAAAAGTAATATTTTTTTCAAAATATATCACTATTGTTCATTGACAAATCTCGAGTAATTTGATATTCTGTATACTTAGTGAACTTAAAGTTATCACTTAGTGAACTTCAAGTTATTACAATGTTTTTGTAAAGTACTTTGACATTTTTGATCAAAGGCTCTCAAAACGCTTTTGACCCAGTAATTCTAATTCTGGGGATCTAACCTAAGAAAATCATCTAAAGCCTAGCAAGATAGTGCATGAAGATGTCCAATTCAGCATTGTAACTGCAAAGACATAAAACTATGTGCAAAGAAAATGATGTGATAAATTAGGATAATCCACTGGAATTAAATATTAAGCACCCTTCAAAATCACAGTTATAAGGGTTATAAAAACATGCAAATTTCCACTGACCACAACTATAAAAACCTTATAAGGATACAAATGCTAATATTAATATTATTATTAATAAAAATATATTGAGCACTTCATGCCAGGAA
>PVIC010012462.1:15518-39767 GCA_004025085.1 Thryonomys swinderianus
ATCCTCCTGTCTCTGCCTCCCGAGTGCTGGGATTACAGGCGTGAGCCACCACGCCCGGCACTGTGGTATGCGGTATTGATTGCTGGTGGGCGTGAGTCTCCACGCCCAGCATTGTATGTGGTTACCGGGGATCGAACCCAGGACCTTGCGCTTGCGAGGCAGGCGCCGGAACCACTGAGCTAACCCTCCGGCCCAAGGCCAGGAATTTTATAACATTGTCTCTAATCCTCACACTGCCTCTAGGAGACAGAGAACAGTCTTCCCTGTGGCACAAAAGGGCCTCAACATCCCCTCTCCCCCATGGCTCACAGAACGTGCAGCAGTCAGGGCTTTCCAGACGTTGGCCTCAGCTACAGAACTCAAGGTCATAACCCACCCCTCCCCCCAGCCCTATGGCCAGTGACCGATCGCTGGGGGAGGGGTCTAAGGGCCCCGATCCTTCACTGCATCTAAGGACAGCCCTGCAAAGCCTCCACCAGCACCACTCAGGCTCAGGTCTTGTGTGGTCACCTGAGGCCTTGCTGCTTCTACCCTGCAGCCCAAACCGTCACCAGATCCAATCCTAGCACTTACATTCCCCACAGATCTTGATCCTCAGAGTATCCTGTAGTAAAATCCCTCCACGGAAGTCTCTGCGTACAACCTGCTTTGAGCGAATCTCAGCCTACAGCACACCCGGCCCAGGAAGGCTCCAAGACAGCAGACACTAAAACAAGACTGGGAGCCGGACTAAGGCACCATCAACGACGCCATCGAACAGAGCTGTGGCACGACTGCTACAACAGTCACCCCGGTAAGCGAGGAAGGAAGGACTAGTAGCAGGGCCCCAAGAGGTCAGCTGATTAGAGTGTAAGAGACAAAGAGGCCGGGTGGCTGTTGAGTGGGACAGTGTGAAGGACAATGACACTGGATAGCTAGTACTGAAGAAAATTGAAGCCTTATGGAAAGATAATGAAATTCTGAAGATGATAATTCAGTACCCAGAAGTTAAGTGTGGGCAGCGAAAGACTTCCTTGGGGGAATTGAAACATACAACTGAAAATGAAGACTGAGCAGAGCAAGGGAACCCAGAGGAGGGTCAGCACTCAACACAAGCCAGCGATTAGCCACGGTGAGGGCCCTGCCTGGGGGGGGGGGGGTCCCGAAGTGTACGGAGCCTAGCGGGGTTGGTATGCTCATGTTTTGCTCGCCCGCTCTACCAGAGCCGCTAGCCTGCAGGGACACCCACTTCTGCTAACAGGTAGGGCCCAAGAGATCCCACAAAGCAGAGACAGGGAACGCGACTTACACCGCCCACTGGAAACCTCACAGGTTCCCTGGTTTCCATCACAGAAAGGGCATTTTTGGGGGTCTATCTCTAAGAGGTATAGAGAAATGCATTGGGCAGAATTGTAAGAAGTACACTCTCGAAGAGAGAGCCCTCGGCAAGGTCAAAGGCATCTGGGTGTAGCTATGGGGATTTGGGTGGGTGGAGATCGGTGGAACGTGTGAAACAGTGGGAAGAACGGATTCAATCTGGAGATGAAGGCTGTGCCCCTTCTAGGCACCCTGGTGATAGCCTGGCCATTCCATGAGGGAAAGGTCCGCAGAACAGGGGAAAAGGGACATTCCATTCACAGAGGGAAAGGGGAAAGGCAATGGCCACGAGCCGTGTGTCTTTAAAGACCTCACGAATTTCTAACAGGGTTTGTGTCCTGAATCTGCATGTTTTATTAAAAACACGATTTTAAAATTACAGTCCTCCCCACGTCCTTCCTGTCTACCTCTGCTTCTTCTCTCCCACATCACTCCCACTGCCGCCAGCAATTACAGGTAACGCGAGGCCTAACCCCTGAGATGATGCACGGACGCCAACCCCCAGCATCTGGCTTCCACCCCCTCATTCTGAATAAAAAAAGGATTAAGTCAAAGTCTAACAAAGAATTTGGGCAAGACATTGTAATAAATAAAAACAAGAATATTGGATGAAAAGGCCGACAACTCAAGAACACATAAAGCTGGCCTTCTTTGGTTCTCTTTGCTCCCTTCAATCCAAAGATGTCTGTGGCCTAGTGACTCTACTGCACTCTCTCTTTCATTCATCCTATGACTGACTCTGGCCCCTACTTTCTCTGTTGAACTCACTGCACTTGTAGATTATAAAAAACATGCCGCCCACTATGCCACCCTGGAAAATCAAGTGTCTTGGTCAGGATCTAGAGGGTACACAGCCAGACCAAGGAGGTCTGCAACTCCACCGTTTGGCCTATGACCCTCTGGCACTGTTCCGTAGATCTGTCCAGAAATGCTAAGCATTACCAGCAAGTAACAATTATGGGACCTCATAGTATCTACTTAGAAATGCTTGCTCTTCGAAACTGTCCTCTTAACAAACCAATGTCAGATTTTGCACTGAAACCACCTAAGATTGCATTTAAAATAATTTATCATCTACATGCTAACAGTCGTGGCGATATTTTTTTTGATACTTTAACGTTAATAGTCTCTGCTTTAACCATAAAGTCTTTTATCCACTTTTTGAATGTTCTACGATGCAAATCTACTTGACTCTCTGCTATCAGAGGATATAAAACATAAACCAAACAACAGAATGTCTAGGGGTACAGTCAGAAATATTCCAGGTGATGATGCTACTTCAACGTCACCTGTTTTGGAGGAGGGTTATACTTTGAATGACTGCAGTTTTACAATTCTCTGACATGACAGCTCCTTTTTATAAATTCTTTTAAATTTTTTTCAAAATTTCCCTCTACTGGTATACATTGCAACCAAAGGGGCTTGTTTCCAGCTCTGGGCAGAGCCTGCTTCTGAAGAATAGAAAGTAGCTACCAAAGAGCAGGGAGATTCCCAAACGGCGCTTGTATGTATGTAACCAATCCTTCCAGTACTGAATGATTCCTCTCTCCTCTGAGCTGCCTCCAAGCCCAGGAGAGCGGGAGGGAGCCGGATGTGCAGGAGGGAGCCGGATGTGCAGGAGGGAGCCGGATGTGCAGGAGGGAGAAGGATGTGCAGGAGGGAGACGGATGCGCAGGGGTCCCTGTGGGAGGCACACTGCCCGGCTGCCTCCACACTCCCTCGGCCTTCCAGTGCCAGGGACGACAGGTGCATGCTGTCCTGCCTGCTCATAGCCACAGACAACTGGTGCCAACCACATGACATCAGCAAAACATAGTGTGACGTATTCTGGATCTGTCAGTAGAGAAATAACCTCCTCGGGGTCACGAGAGAAATGGAAACTGGATTATACCTTTGATCCAAACTCCCCCTTCGACACTGTGCAATTTATTTCAAAGTGTTAGGAGATTTGGCACAATGAGTCCTTCAGTATAATCTTGAATATGTTCCAAAATAAATATGAGAAGTCATCCGTGGAAAAAACGACCACTTAGCAGCTCTGTTGGTAACTAACTTTTCTTCAATGAAGCTGTGAAAAAGTTGCTGAGAAGAAAAAGACTATCTACTATACTGGCTGTACATCTTTATATATCTAAACACAGCCAAGGGACCATGACAAAATCATAAGGGCCCTAAGTAAAACACTAGAGATGAAGATTTACAGCACGTGTCTCAGCAAGGAAGAGGTGAAATAGACAATAAATAAAATGCAGAAAATTTTAATAACATAATAGAAATGTTAAATACAAAACACAAATTCATTTTGAGAAGATATGTAACCCGCAGAAAAATTATCAATGTATTTGAATTTAAAGGAAATTTCTATAAATGCCAACGATTTCACGTTTTACCATCTATTTCTGGGACAATACAGATAGCAATTTCTAAATGACAGTTACAGAACTCCCATGTGTCTGAAAAGGAAGTAGCATCTTTACCTGTGTTAAAGAAATGGTCACACGGGAAATTACTAAACACTGTTGTTCTTACAGTACAGATGATTCATTTCTGTGCAAGTACTATGTCACAGAATCTCACAAAATAAACATGACAGAACTTAAGGGGAACTTTGTGGAAGGCAAAATTTCCAGGCCTGGCTCCCATATTCCACACTCCAATCTCGTGCACCTATCAGCTTGATGGCATATTCCTCCAGTATTTTCATTATAAGGCACGGCATGGTTGACCTTAAAAAAGGAGATTGTTCAGGTGAGTCTCTTTAATCACATGAGCCCTTAAAAGTAGAGAGTTTTCTCTGAGTGACGGAAGAAGATAGAAGGTAAAGTTGGAGAGTTTTAGAAGTATGACCATCAGGGGGCCGGAGGGTTAGCTCAGTGGTTCCGGCGCCTGCCTCACAAGCGCAAGGACCTGAGTTCGATCCCCGGTAACCACATGTAATGCTGGGTGTGGAGACACGCCCACCAGCAATCAACACCGCATACCACAATGCCGGGCGTGGTGGCTCACGCCTGTAATCCCAGCACTCGGGAGGCAGAGACAGGAGGATTGCTGAGTTCGCGGTGGCTTGCCTGGCCACCATAGTGAGCTCAGGGCCAGCCTGAACTGCAAAGCGAGACCCTGTCTCCAAAAAAAAAAAGAAGTATGACCATCACAGGAGCCTCTCTAGCTCAGCGATGGGGTAGGGCAACTTCTGAAGCACAGAACTAGTATCAGCTGTGGGGACATGGAGACCGTCCCGCCCCCCCACCCTACAACAGCAAAAATCTCAGTTTCCCCTCCAATCCAGAGCTTGGAGAAAGCCCTGAGCCCTGGAAGAGAGCTGCAGCTCTGGCAGATTCTGGGTTCTAGCCTGGTGAAACCATGGGCAGATAACCCAGCCACACCATTCTGGTTCTCACCTACAGAAACAGGCGCATTGTTCCAGTGGCTACAACTGTGCTCATTTAGCACATGGAAACAGGTAACATAATACAGGAGTACAACACCGGAATATGTCTGCCTGTACCAGATTGTACGTGTCGCCTACAAAGCATAACTAACTCAGCATTGCTACTGAGTTATAAACACTTTAAATACCTAATAAATGAATGCTGTGTAGTAAATGTAAGCTGTATTTTCTTTCATTTTAGCTATTGAGTTCCATATACCATCATTCGATTATACCTCTTACATTTGTTTGTCAAACTATCAGTCTCTTTGCAAATCCTTTTGTCTACCTGAGTTCTCAATAAAAAAAGAGGTGAGCTCAATACTCCCACTATGGCAAGGGATGTGCCAGTTTGTCCCTATAGCTGTACCAACTTCTGCTTTGTCTATCTGAAGGCTCCTTATTGATTGAACTACATACTTAGAATCGGTATACATTCTCGACTCTGGATTATGCTGTATTTCTGAGGAGTGCTGGCATTTCATCTCAGTGGACAACACGGTGAGACACAGACTACAGCTGTTTTATAGGAAGCAACAAAAGCTTGTTCCAACTCGGGTTAGTCCTCGAAGTCTCCTCCTCATGCAGTCCTGCTTCAGGGATTAGCCAGAAACAAGAAGTGCATTTGAACGCAGCGTTTGGAGATCTCCACCTACCTTTTTCATTTTGGAGAGTTCTGTCAAGGGGAAGTTCGTGGAAGGCAAAATGTAAGGGCAACCATGCCATGCAATATAACGAAAACACTGGAAGAATATGCCAACAAATTGGCAGGTGCACGAGACTGGAGTGTGGAAATATGGGGGCCATGCCTGGACATTCTGCCTTCCACGAACTTCCCCTGAAGTGAAGCACTGCTTGACCTGAGCTCTCTTCTCCTAGTCCTCTGACCAAAACCTCATTGTCAGTGTCAGCTGCCACTGAGCCACACACCTGTCACACGGAAGTTGCTTACTTACGATGTCAGCTCTCATTCAAAATCTGCCAACCTCTTTTCAGTCTCCAAAGACCTGATGGATTTGTCTAGTGTTCTACCTACCATGTATAGTTTTTAATCTATGGAGGAACTGTCTTCTTACATGCTTTCTCCTTAAAACCAAGAGCAGAAATCAGGATTGTTTTTTTTTCTTCTTCTTTCAAGCTTCCTATGCCAGTATTTCTTTATTAATTTTATGGATGCATTTTAAATATACATAATGATCACATTCATTGTAGGGAATTTGTACCTGTATATAACCTTATCTTGACTCTTCTTTTTTCTCCAATCCACTCCCCTTCCTTCAGCTCCTCTTCCCCTCTTATTTACAAAAGATTTGTTTCCATGTTTTCTCTCTATTCTTTTTCCTTCCTTCCCCTTTCCCACTTCTCATTTGCCTGCTCATTTGAAGATTTTCTGCCTATTTCCCGATGTCTATTATACATTTGGGTCCTTCTTTACACTTTTAGTTTCTCACATCAGAAAAATAATGTGGTATTTAAACATGTGTGTCTGATTTATTTCACTTAAGAGCGTGATCTCAAAGTACATCCACTTACCTATAAATGTCTCAAGCTTATCCTTTATGACAGAGTAGTACTCTGTGTTACAAACACACACACACACACACACACACACACATATCTTATCCATTCATCCACTGATAATATTTGGGCTTTTTCCAAGATGTAGCAATTACAAACTGTGCCATTATAAACATAGGTGTCCATATATTACTGTAATACGATGTTTTTAATTCTTTCAGGAAGATACCAACAAGGGAAATAGCTGAATCAAATGGAACCTCTAGTTTTAGCTTTTTCCACACTGATTTCCATCATGGTTGCTCCAGTCTACACTCCCACCAACAGTGGAGAAGGATTTATTTTCCCTCACGACCCCATCAGTATTTGTTATTACTTGATTTCTTGACAATAACCATTCTTTCTGGAGTGAGGTAGAATCTCAGTATTGTTTCAATTTGCATCTCTCAAATAACTAATGATATTGAACATGTTCTCATATATTTATTTGCTATTTGTATTTCATCTGAGAAGTATCTGTTCATCTAGTTGTCTGTTTTTGAATTAGACTTTAAATTGGGGGTTTGATTTTTGGAAGAAAAATAGCTTACCTAAGATGAAATCTAGATCTATTTTTCATAGTGCACTAAACTCAAATTGAAATGGATTGAAGATCTAAATATTAAAAGAGGAACATTAAATCTGCCAGTAGATAGAATAAGTAGAACTCTTGAAGACATAAGTAGCCAGCACATGTCTGTAATCCTAGCACTTCTAAAGCTGAGGCAGGAAGATCGCTCTGAGTTTGAGGCCACCCTGGGCTATGTAGTGAGTCCAAGACCAGTTTGGACTATTAGTGAGAACTTGTCGCAAAAAAAAAAAAAAAAAAGAAAAGGTGTTTGTGTAGGTGAAAAACATCATGTACAAATCTCTAGTCACACAGGAAATATTACAAAGAATCGACCACTGGAATCTCATCATATTAAAAAATACTTTGCGCCGGGCATGGTGGCTCACGCTTGTAATCCCAGCACTCAGAAGGCAGAGACAGGAGGATTGCTGAGTTCAAGGCTTGCCTGGGCTACATAGTGAGCTCAGGGGCAGCCTGAACTACAAAGCGAGACCCCGCCTCAAAAAAAAAAATTACTTTGCACAGCAAAAGAAACCACAGAGTGAAGAGACAACTCAGAGTGGAAAAAGGGTTTTTTCAACTGTTCCTCAGACAAAGGACTAATAACTACAATATATAAGGAACTAAAAAAAAAAAAAATCAGTATTTTTTGTAAAATCCACTGACTCCAAAGGTAGAGAAGTACAGAACTATGGTTTAATTGAGGATTGACTGCAGGAACAGGAACTGATAGCCATTTATCAAGCCAGCAGGTAAGAGAGGGAAAGCAAGAGAAAAGCATGGGCTCATCATAATTTCCCTAAGTCCGGAACCCAAGTTCTTAGAGACGGTCCTACATCTGGTTGAATTCAAACATAAAGTTTCAAGATGTCATAACTGTGTAAATATTCAATTTGTTTTACAGAACAGGACCCAAGATTCTCCCTGCCCATCTTTAAAACCACTTTTAACTTTATATTAATTTTCCAAAGTAATACAGAGCATGTACTTATTCTCTTACATTTATAGTCCTATCATCTCATCCATCAAAAGAAAAAAGCCAACGTAAGCCTTTTTAAGCAGATAGTCCTCTACGAAGACCAGACAGAAAGCTATACTTAACTCTGCCATTCAGAACAGCATGGGCAATATAATGTTTGATAATGTTAAATCTGTTAACACTCCATTTGTCAAATGGCTACTAGTAATTAATAGCAGCCATGTGAATTCTCAGTTTTTTAAATTGCAGAAAAAAACCTCTCCCAGAGCCCCTAGAGACAACTTCATCAACTGCTATTTCCTTTGTCACTTAAAAAGGAAAATTGTCAGCCCAGGCAGACTCCACTTTGAATCTATTCATCTCTTCTGATTCTGGCGTCGGAGGTGAAAACGTAATTCCCAGCCCTTCTTCACAAATAGAACTGTTGTTATTATTCAGTTTTCTGTTCATGAGAAGCTGTCACCTCCGTCAACTTCACCGCATCTCCATTTGTGGCTCCCAAACCAGACTCACCGGTCTGAACAAGCTGTGCATCCCAAGTAAAAAGGTAATTTCTCTCCTAACACACAAAGGGCTTCACTGGGAGGAGCCAAGTGTCTGTCTCCTTATAACACATTAATGCATCTACTGTCCTTCACATATGCCACACGTCTCTGCACCTTGGACATTTCCTTACTGGGGATCCGAGAACTCTTCCTTCCTAGCACTAGAAGGATGGCACTTAGGGCAAGATTATATTTGATTCTCAGTCTTGCTCCATGGAAACCAGCTTCTGGCTCCTACAGTCTTGCTCAGAAAACTTTCTTTCTGGCTAGGACTGGCTAGGACAGTCTTTTCTTATATAGAACAAAGTCCTTTCTCTGTAGTTCCAACCTACTCTAGGGCTGGTCAGTTTGGCAGAGAGATTTGGCATCAGAAAGAGCCTGAGGCCAAGGAAGTAACTTCAGGGGTAGGCATGGAGGTTGGTACAGACATCTCACTTAGAGGATGGCAACTACTAACCATTCTAAGCAAAATGCCAAAACAAAGTATGAAGCATTTCCAAATTTAGGAGTGAATGAATACATCTTGGGAGTAAAGAGTTTTGAAGGTTACTGGCCTACAGTGGATTTTTTTTTCAAAGAAGGAAAGGAACTGAAAAAAAAAAAAAAAAAAAAAAAGAACTGAGCTGATCTACATAATAAAGCAGGTCGATTTAGGAAGAAGCTATTGCATTACAAATTGAGTTTAGGATTCCCTGAAATATGTGGAGGAGGGCAGGCCAGAGGGTAGCACATGCTGGGGGAGAGAGTTTTTACCTAAGAGAGAAGGAAGGCTCTGCTCTGAATGAGTTTAAACCTGGGCCCTTCACAGCAGCATGGAGGGAGGGATGGCGTATGGTCAGAGAGGGAATTGGGAAAGATTCTCTGACTTGGTCCCCAGCTTTTATTTCCATAGTTGTCCCTGCTCTTCGAGTCCACAAGAGTCCTGCAATGGCTATGGGTTCAATCCCCAGTACTATAAAATCTGATCCATCCTGGACGTTGCTAGGATATGTCCTGGCCAAGCCAGGAGCTGATAACTAAGTACTACTGAGTCCCTAGTATGCAAAAACCTGAAATCAGGTATGGAGTACTCTGACCATTTTATCTCACTGCTCACCGGGGACAGCATTATTTTTATTGACTCAGTTGTTGCTAAGTTGGTTTTTCTCCCAGATTCACCTTAAAGGCCTCTCTGATAATACTGATTTGTGTGGTGAGAATCTTCTTCACTAGAAGACTTCTGAGCAAGAAAAACATGTCATCTTTGTACATCGCAAAATCCCTGTATTAGTCAGATTTCCTATTGCCAAAATGCAATGCCAGACACCTAGAATTGAAAGTGAAAGAGGTTAAATTTGGCTCATGCCTTCAGGGCGTTCAGTTCATGGCTATCTCCAAGGCAGAAAAGTCATGGCAGAGGAACATGGTGGAAGACTGCTTAGCTCATGGCAGTCAGAAGCAGAGAAGGAGAATAGCAACAGAGACTACATACAGACCCCGAGACCGAGCCTCCATGACCCACCCAGACACACCCAGAACTGTGATTTACCAATCCTCTGGGCAGCTCCCACTCTAATCAAGTTGACCACTCACCTTAACCACTAGATTCCCTGAATGCACCCAGTGCATAACTTCCCTACCAATCTTGAAATTATTGAAATTCAGCTCCAACCCTGCATGTTCCAAACAGACCACAACCAGCAACCAAGGGCCTAACCTCACAATTCTGTAAGTCTGTCTTTCCTGTACCAGGCAGGAAAAAGGCAGGGAATCTTTTTTTTTTTTTTTTTCTGTCACCAATGACCTTGCTGGTGACTGCTCAGAAGTGTTTACTTTAACAATGGTATCTCCACCCTTCCCAGACTTGCTGGAAGCACCTGCAGGTGTCTGTTGCATCAACAATTTCAAAACACCATGTGGAGCTATTTGAAACTTTTTGCTATTCTGTAATGTTCTCAATAAACCTCGGATAACAATAAAAAAAAAAGTCCTGCCAGGCATGGTGCCTCATGCTTGTAATCCCAGCAGTCTTGGAAGCTGAGGCAGGAGGACTGCAAGGTTAAACCCAGCCTGGGCAACTTAGTGACTTAGCAAGACCTTGTGTCAAAAAAAAAAAAAAAAAGAAAAAAAAAGATTTAAGAAGGGGTAGGGATATAAATCAACATGAAAGCCTTAAGTTCAATCATAGTACAAAAAAAAAGTGCTGTTTTGAGACATTCTTTAGCAATGACTGGGGAGAGAAGAACAACTTTAGAACACGTTCTGCCCTCCTCCAAGTTTATCATGAATTCTGCTTTACCACGACCTTCCTTGACATGCCTTCCTCTCAGAAAGTCTTCCAAGTATCTCTGAACCAGGTTCTCAGCTCAGGTATTGGAGGGAAAGAGAAAGTGGCTCTTGTTCACTCACAGAGCTTATATCCAACTTTAAAACTGACATTAGTGGGCCAGAGATTTAGCTCAGTGGTTCCAGCGCCTGCCTAGCAACTGCAAAGTCCTGAGTTCGATCCTGGTAACCACATACAACAATACTGGGCGCGGTGACTCACACCCACCAGCAATCAGTACCATGCACCAGAATGCCAGGCATGGTGGCTCCTGCCTGTAATCCCAACACTTGGGAGGCAGAAGCAGGAGGACTGCAGTGTTCCAGACTTGACGGGGCTACGGAGTGAGCTCAGGGCCAGCCTACAAAGCAAGACCCTGTCTCAAGAAAAAGAAAAACTGACATTGTCTATTAATCACCTGCCCAGCAGACATGAACCTCACACTGGAATCCTTAGACCAAGGAACCTTCCAAGCTCACATGGGGGAGGGTGCTGGGATCAAAACTGAAGCCTGATCCTGTTGACTGGGAACAACCATCATCATCAAAGTAACCCAGGGCCGGGGACAGACTTTGGACTACTTCCAGAGAGCAGCTGCTCCAGCTCCACTCTTTACCGCGAGTCCTGGTTTGCCGGCCATCATGATGCTCTTGCGGGGACGGACGCTACTCCATAAGACAGGTAAGGCACGGAGAGGGTGTTGGGGGTGCGCATTGTTGATCCCTGGTTTCCAAAGCTGATTGTTTTCCAGTTAAGTCCTATTTGGGGGAAAGCAGGGTCTTTAAGGTGTGGAGCGGTTAGCAGTGAGCCACCCGGAAGCTTAGGAGTAGAAAGCTCACTTATCCAAAAGGCTAAGCTTCCGCTTCCTTCTTCCTTTTTATAGCCTCTAACTCACCTTGTTTTTTGTTTTTTGTTTTGTTTTTTTGGGTTTTTTTTTCCCATCTCTCCAGCTGTTTAGGGTAGGTGTTCTCATTCCCTTTTACAAATGAGGAAATAAGGTCCAGATAAAAATGCTAATAAGCACAGGACTGCAGAGTTGAAAGCAATACCGAGGCTCAGTCACCCCAATCCTTTGTTGTTGTCTGTAACCGATGAAGAAATGAGCCCAGAGACATGCAGCGACTCTCCTACCTCACACAGCACATTCATGACACAGCCTGGAAACAAACTCACATTTCTTATGTCCCTGCCTCTGCCCAGTGGGCTTCTCCAGGGTCTCAGTCATAAGGACAATAACCATTGCTGATCCACTGATTTAATTTCCCTGAGCCCCCTGTATTAGTTTTTTCAAGGTAGGATAACAAAAGACAAAATGCCGGGTGGCTTCCTACACAGAGATGCAATCTCCATCAGGACCACGCAGGTTTTCCGTGAGGCCTCTATCCTTGGTTTGTAGATGCCATTCACATGCTGTGACCTCACATGGCCTTGTCTCTGTGCGCACATGTACCCCGCTGTCACTTCCTCTTCCTACAAGGACATCTGACATATCGGCTTAGCACCCACTCTTACAATCTCATTTGCCCTTAATTATTTTTTAAAGACCCTCTCTCCAAACACAGTTCCACTGAGGGCTGGGTTTCTACTTACGAATCTTGTGGGGGGCAGAAAAGGTCACCACTCAGTCCCTACCATGCTATTTCTGATCTCCACCATGGAAAGTACTTCACCCCTCGCTCTTCCAAGACCACCATGAAAATTTAATCAGAGCATAATCAAGAGTCCCGTTGCATGAAACCAGCTCAGGATGCATGCATGATCCGTGCCTGAGCACTTCTGCCCCGCCTGTCACGTGGGTAGAGAGCACCGTCCGCTAACACACCACTCAGAAGCCAGAGTCTTGCTAGTTTCAAGAGAGTTGTAGGTTCTGAGACTAACAAAGCAACTTACTCTTCCTTATGTTCCCAGTGCCACCTTTGGCACGTGCTATTAAAGACACTAAGAGTCAGAGAGAAGAAAGCTGCCTCGCAGGCATAAAGAACTTCATGGGAGTAAGATTTTAGCAGGCTTCATGCTGATTGACGGGATGTCTTCTTTTTAAGTGAGAGTCTGTCAGGTACCATATTGTTAAGAGCTTATCAAATTTGTACCCAGGTTATCTCTTATTACATCATCCCGGCAGATCTTTGCAATATTCATGTGATATGAAATGGAGAGCCATGTTAAATCCCGGACACTGCGGGAGGAACTTGCTGAGTTTCCATTTTTTAGGGAGGAAGAGAAGAAGGAAGGAAAGGCAGGTGGACAAGTACTAAGAGGTCATTAAATAGTTGCTCATGGGTAATCACAAAGGATCATGGGAGGGAGGTCAACTGGCATGTGTACCAGGATTCCGGCACCAGTGTAGCTGCTTAGCACCACATGTCCCACGAACCCCTCAGTTCTCCGCCCCTTTGCTTGGAAAATGAGCGTACTGAATGGTCTCAAGGACACCACGCAACCTGGCCCATCCCAGCAATGCTCTGAAGGCTGTGCCCCAGTGCTGGGCCTATTTCCTTTCCCCTCTCTCTGCACCTCCATGTTGGCTACTGCTCCCAGTCCTTGTGGTGCCAGCATCCCTGCCCCCAGCCCTGTATTCACTCCACCGCATGGTCTCATGGCTACCAGGGGCCTACCAAACCCCCCCACCTCTGAAATTCTAGGTGTTTAAAAATGGACCGTGATCTATTTCTCTAAGCGGACTGCTCGATTTCTCCATTTCTGCCAGCAGAACTCCCAGCACCCAACACATCCCTCAGCGAAAGGAATCCAACAGGCCAGAGTCTGGAAGCCACTTTCTGCACTCTGTTACTTCTGCTGTTCCCCAGGACTCACTCTGAATCGATTCTGTGCCTCGACCTTTGGAAACACACAGGTAAGGAAGACGTCTCCGGCTTGAAGAAGCTCCACATCCGGCTCTCTGATGCAATCTGAGGATGTAGAACTTGCCTTGTTTTAAATGACTAACATCCATCTCATTAGGCTGCAGTGTACTGACCAGTATAAATGGAGCCCCCCCCCCAGTGCCCCCCCTGTTCCCAGCGCTCACTGTCTACCTGCTCTGGAGTGACCGTTCCCTGCCTGGCCTGCCCTCCATGGGCAGAAGTGTCCTCACTCTCCAAGCCCCTCTCTCCTCCTAACATAGCAAAGTGTTCTAATTCCACTCCAGAGAGCTTTGGGTCTCCCTGAGGACAATAGATCTGTCTTTCCTATTTTCACTTAGTACCAAATATAGAGCTTTGCACTATTATTATTATTATTTGATAAATAATCATTTTCATCCTACTGCAACAAGGCCTCCCTACGTTCATGGCCCCTCAGGGAGACAAAAAGATGTCTCCCTCCTCTTGTATGGTCAGAGGAAATTACCACCGCAGCACAGATGGACCAGCATCCACTTCCACCTCCAGTCAAAATCCGTCACTTCTCTCGCTTTTCGCTCCATTGTTCAGTAAAGAATGAAACGGACTAATGAAAACCCATAGAAGGTACTGAGGCCAACCAAAAAGGCAAAGAGGAAAAGGAAAGGTTTTTCAGGAAAGAAGGAAGCACAATGGAAGGGATAACAAACCACGGCTCCAGGAAGAACTCTGCCAGGTGGCCACGAACAGGTTTCTATTTCTATCCTTGTCAAGTGTGTCGTTGGATGAGACCACACACCAGTACTTTCCCTCTGACAAGAGATACTTCTGTGCGCTCCATCCTTCATTAGTTCTGCTGTATCAGGTGACTTCGTATTCCTCTGGGCAGTTTTATTAGCACTTGAAATCCTCCAAACCCTTAAACCAAATCACCATCACAGTGATCATTATTAGCATTGCTCAAGACCATGTTCTGAAAACTCATATTCAAAAATGCCCTGATTCATTTCCAACTAAAGAGTTTTTAGCCCAAGGAACTTGGCACATCTGTTTTAGAAATCAGTCATCTATGAAAAGCTTTTCTCTTTTGTACAGGCAGAGAGCAATAACCCAGCAGGCTTTCCTTTATCTTTGCAAAAAAAAAAAAAAAAGGAGTCCAAATCCCATTTATAAAGCAACCCTTAAAATAACTTGGAGAAACATCTGGTTCTAGACAGTGGTCCAGGTCAAGATGTCAGTCACCAATTAGTTAACCACAGGGAACAGATGGGTTTAAATCCATTTGTCAAGAATTATTTGTGGAAGGTATCCTTGCCCCTAGGATGACAAGCACTGCACACTGGGAATAGAATGGTGTCTGGGGAGAAGGAATGTAAGCAGAGAAGGACCAGGTGAGAGCGGTGGAACAGGCAAACCTAGGCTGGGCCCCGAAGGCTGAGTAGGAGCTGGACAGAGGCAAGATGAGAGCCCATGCAGACAGAGGCGCAAGCACCCCTGGTCCATGCAACTGACTCCTGTCGCGGGGATGGTTCAGGGCCACAGGCACAGACACAGACCAGCTATGGTGCCAACAGAGCCTAGGGTCATAGGATTTTATAAAAAGGTAGTTTGACTTCGACTGGTTTACTGCTACCTCTTTTCAACTTAATTTATGCTTTATTGTCTTTCCCCTCAAAGCTAAAGGTCATTAAAGTGGCCTGAGGTACCACAGGATGTAGCTGTTGGGAAGCTGACTTAGGAAATGGTTTAGTTTGAGTTTAGTGAAACATAGTTATTTGGGAAATGATCACTTCCGGGTATCATGGAGGACTCATGGCTCACCAGCCTTGCTTCCGCAGACATTCCCAATAACATCACTGCCAAGATTACTGAGGGCTAATCAACAAACAAAACACAAGTAAAAATGCCCCAAATCTTAATGTTCTTATACAAAAGAAACTCAACCAGTTTTCCCAAACTTGTCAAACATCCTAACAATTTACCTGAAATTTCCAAGAACAAATTGTGAAGCTTTAGACTATTCCAAATCACTAAAAAGATAAACTATTTTTGACCAAGTATGAGAAGAGGGTGCATTGTTTCTTTTTCTGTAGATATTATTACACAATAATTGTCATAAGAAAAATGATCAAAGACTGTGAAACCAAAATTGTGCAGGGCCAGAGAGGTAGCTCAGTGGTTCCAGTACCCACAAGGCAAGCAGAAGGTCCCTGGTTTCATCCCCAGTGACCATATACAACAATACCAGGCATGGTGACTCACGCCCACCAGCGATCAGTACCACAAACCCCAGTGCTGGGCATGGTAGCTCATGCCTGTAAGCCCAGCACTCAAGAGGCTGAGGTAGGAGGTCTGCTGAGTTTGAGACTTGCCTAAGCTACATAGTGAGCTCAGGGCCAACCTAAACTACAAAGGGAGACCCTGTCTCCAAAAAAAAAAAGTGCAAATAAAGTAAAGAAGCTTGTCTTGGAATCATTGCTTGAAACAACGAGCAATTCTCCCATAGGTTGTAATTATCTGCAGTACTTACTAGTTTTAAAATTTTTGCAATTTGTTAGGGTAACTTCTTATTCTCAAAATTTTCATGCCTAATCTGATATTTTTCTTAAATAGGATCCTTCAAAAATCAACAGAATGACACATGAAAGACATTACCAAAAAAGCTCACACTGATGCAATGAGGCCTTGTGTCATCCTGAGACACTTGGAAAGGAGATAGCACGAGGACAACATTTGGGCAGGTGTCCCCAAAGATGACACGGCTCCGTGTGTGATGACGGGTAGGAGTGAAGGTTCCCCTTGGCAGACGGACCTAGGCCATCTAGGACCCAGGAAGGTGGTTGGGTTCCATTTCATCCGCTGAAACAAATTCCTCTTTTTCTTCAAGTAACGGAGGATCTTTGAATTCTGCACCTTCTGTCCATGATTTCATGCCTTGTCATTTTTTTCCAGGGCATGTTTTCACTTGCCAAAACACAGCTCTAAGATTTGTTCTGCTATTGTACTGACTCTTACGGAGCAAGACCATTATTCTTCTGCCTACCCCTCTGAGGACTCCACCCACAGACACTCAGGGACCATCCTGCCGCGTCCTGTCACGGCTACCCTGAGGAAAGACACAGAAACTGCTGTCTGCACCTGTCCCCCACCACCAGCCTGAGCATGCCATCATTTGTTCCCCGTCTTTGTTACACAGCATTCCTTGACAGGAGAAGTCAAACAGAAGACAGTACTAGCATTTCCACTGTGGAGGGACCTTTGTGGGGCCTCTGATAACGAAGAAAGCCTAACATTTATTGCGCGAGATGATGTGTTGCACCCTGTGGGGCTGGCTTATAGGCACTGTCACGAGCAAAAAGCTAGTTTGAGCTGCCATACCTGCCATCTTCCCTCCCTCCCTGGCCTCCCACTCCTCCCCTTTTTAAGTTCTCTACCTGCATTTGATTGAGCGGTAAAACTGTGTCATTTGGGAGCAAGTTCCCTAAAAGCCTAGAGTGTCTGGCTGCTATTTTTCTTTCTTATTGGCCCACTCTCAGCTGAGTCTTTGAGTTGATCTTCAGTTGAAAGCGCGGAAGGAAAAACCTACTTTTACATCAGCCAAGAAAAAGACTACATTTTTCAAGGTTCACCCAAAACCCAGCATTGACAGGCCATCCTTGAGGGGATGCAGCCATGGCAAGCCTGAGAGATTCTAACACGGCTCCACAAAGGCTGCTGTTGAAAGGATGGACGGAACCCCCAGCCTCCCGTAGCAGACGCCATTCACTCCAGGGACTGGATGTCAGAACAAGCCAGAGAAGATTTCATTCATCCTTGTCCAAACCCCAGGGACCTCGGTGCTTTATTCAAGGCAGGGTATTTAAAGTCTCCACCATGCGCCTCCTGGTCGCGGCCCTGCAGCCAGGTGGCAGCGACTCTGACTGATCTCAACAGTTTCTTTTCATATTTGACTTTCTGGAGCAGGTGAGGAGTCTCAAGGGTAGGTTTTGCTTCCCCTGGAGCTTCTAATAACCCAGGTTCTTCCATGAAACAAGGCCTCATCAAGGGACACCCCTCAGAACGTCAGTCCCAGATCAGAAGCTCAGGATGACGGGATGTGATCCCAAAGGAAAAGCACTTCAGAAGAACCATAGGGACACTGCTGGCTGAAGGAATCATGGGGGAATAAGAACTATGGGAGGCAGGGCCAAGAGATGCCATCGTTGCTGGGAAGAAGTGTGTGAGGCGTCCTGCCTGGGAAGCCCCCTGCCATCCTGGGTGGCCACCCTTCTAGGGAGCTAACCCCGCCCCCGAGCACGCCCTGGGGAGGCAAAGCAGCACAGTGGAGGGTAGACAGCCTGCGCTGTGTTAGCAACTTTGAAAAGAGACCATTTCCTCAGCCTGGGGATCAGGGCTCAGAAACAGCCCAATCAAACTCTCAAAGATAATGAGGAAGGAGAAGGAGATGCCGGACACGGCCTTGTTCCGCTAACTCAATACATGGGGACTAGGGCGCAGACTCCAAACTGGAAGGAAGCCATTTGGGAAAAATTGAAAGGAAGAATCAGCTTACGCAGCAGGTAGGAGTTTATGGGCTTACTCACCCTGGAGGTGGTATAGGCCATTTATAAATAGAATCAAAGCCTGCTTAGAAGAATTTATGGAGTAAGAGATTCATTGTGGTTTTCAGGGGTGCGGGGAGATGTGGGACAAGGGTTTCCACGATCTTTTGATGATCAAACTTTTTGTGCCGGAGCAGGCGGCAGAGTTGACATTCACAAACACCACATGCTCTCCCACAGGTATCTCCAGACACTGGCCTCGGGCACGGACCACACAGGAGCTGGGTCTCACTGCTTTACCAGCAAAGCTCCTGAAACGCACGAGAAACAGAGCAATGCGGTACAGCTATCATCTGAAGTATTTTAGAACACAGACAATGCACCTCAAGTATTCTTCAGGCCTTTGTCCTGCACATGTATTTTCTAAGCCACGCAACCATGGCTGTGAAGCACACAAGGATCCTCATGATGGCATCTTTAAAATAGAGGATTTAACTGGAATCAAGTGAGGCTGAAATGCTTCAGAAGGGCAGTGATCACAGTCACGGTTTTCATTATTGTTAAACTAACACAACAGTTCAAGGTCTCAGCACAACAGGCGATCAAAAGTATTCACTTAACTAGTAAACTACCTGGCAATTGCGGTTTCCCTCAATTGTCAACATCAGACTCCTAAGCAATACCAATCGCCATGAGCAGGAGGACAGAGAAGATTCTGGGCGTGAGCTAAACCGAGCTGAGTCTACAGGGAGTCTGTTCAGACAGACAGAAGCAAGTGTCTGCTAGCAAGTCCTGCTCCATGGAGATTCCAGACGGAGGCAGAATCCCAGGCAGAAAGCAGGATTGTAAGAGCAGGATCCTGGTCCCCAGGAAGACACCGAAAGGAACAAGGGGCAAAGACTGGGTATTAAGCAAATCTGACTTTTACATGTGTTATATACAAACCTTTTCTCCTTTAACATATGAGTAACAGGTATTTTGTCCCAGGAATGCCACGGTAACTCAGACTAGACACGCTAATGAATTGAAGAAACAGCCCGGACTATAAATGACTTTCAAGTAAGAAGACTTCTGGGTATGTGAATCTAATGCCCCAACAGGGGTGAGGCTGTGCTGATGAGCTCCCCAAGGAGGATCAGATCACAGGTCTTCAGATGACTCCAGACTGACTCAGCCATCCCAACAGGTCTCTGAACTCTCTATGATGATGGGCAAGTTTTTAAGCTATCTCCTTGCAATAAAATGGCACCTTGCAGTGTTATTCTATAGATTATAGGATACTTATAGGACTAGCACATTCCCTCACATATCAAAGGAAATTAATAAATAGTGTCTCGTATTCAACACTTTCCACTTGAGCTAGGCGAGGGCATAGGTCTGAGACCTACTCACGCAGCCATGAAATTAGCTCTATAGGAGTTGACTGTCTTAATTACTGACACCTCTGGCATCTATCTTGTCATCTGAGGACACGTATGTCAAAAACACAACATAGAACTTGAATGAGGAGACAGCTGAGTCCTTCCAGGGCACTGAATGTTTAACAAGTTATTTTGAGTCCTGCAAAATTCTTACCCTGAAGTCCTCACCTTCACAGCTTCAGAGTGTGACCCTAGTGGGAGATAGGGCCATTGTAAATGGGTAGGCATAGACTGGCAAAGAACTGGGGTGAATTATGTTCTAGTGTCTGCACAAAATGGAACTTAAATGTGATGAATCTAGATATTTAACTTAGGTTATTTCTAAGCAAAGCGTTCAGGGGACAACTTGGTATCTCCCTGTTCTTAATTCAAGAAGTAGGGGCGAAATAAAAGGAAGCCAGAATTTGAAGATGTGGAAAATTCATAACCTACCTAAAAGCATACAAGCAATAAACACATGAGCTCCAGAGAGAATGTCGAGGGTATGGCTGTTGCTGTCAGGATGACATGCATGACTTGTGGATTTAATCAACCACCAAAAATGCTTCCAACTCGCATGAGGTTGAAGATGAGATAAAACAATAGAAGATCTCAGCTTCTGAGATTCTAAAGGCAGCGAACAGGCCTGGAGAGCTGTTTGGCAAAGGGGTGTGTCATCACTCAGAAGAAAGCATAACCCCAGGGTGGGGCCACTTTCTTAGTTTCAGAAGGAAAAGTAACTTCCTCCGTTCAAAATGGCAGCACTACTGGCCTGGTGGGCTCAGACAGGAGAGCATCCAGCTAAATGAGATTGCCTTCAAATGCAATGGAGTAAACCTGTGAGGTTCCAGGCCTGCTTTGGATATCTGCCCCGTGTTCCCCTGGTTTCTCCCCTTCAGAATGGAACTTCTGTCCTGTACATGGCCCGTTCCTATGCTTGGGGAGCAGGTAACTTGTCTGGCTTCATGAGTTCACAGAAAGGAACTTTATCCCAAGATGAAAGATATCCTGAGTACCACTTACTGAGTTTAGACATTGTATGGGTGAGATTACTGGATTTAGAGTTGATGGCAGAATGTGTGTAAGGCTTCAGTGGACTTGGAAATGGAGAGAATGTGTCTTTGCATTTCAGAAGGACATGAATTTGGGGGTGATCAGAGAATAAACTATGAGTTAAAATTCTTCCCACCATACAAAACTTTGAACATGTAAATACTAAATCCTAGCTTCTTAGAATGCGGCTTTATTTAGAAATAGGGATATTACAAATGTAATTAGCTTAGGTAAAGTCACTGGAAAAGATTCAATCAAGAAAAACTAAAAGCCAGGAGAGAAGTATACAGGGCCACTATTCAAACAGGAAGCCTACACTCTAAATTGTGGTAGGCTGGGACTTTGGATCACAAGCTATTTTTATACTTTCTGAGGGGACGTGGTCTTAGGAATGTCTTCACCTTGGAACTCTTCCCCTAGAATTGCCAAACAATCAATTTCTGTTGTTTAAATTATTCGGGGTTTTAGTATTAGATCATAGCAGCCCTAGCAAACTGACACAGATCCCACAGCTGCACCTCAGCCCGAGTGATCCGCCACTAATGATTCCAACCATTCTGAGTTTTTAACTTTCCTATTAGTTGTCCCTTTTTTTTTTTTTTTTTTTTGAGACAGGGTCTTGCTTTGTAGTTCAGGCTGGCCCTGAGCTCACTATGTAGCCCAGGCAAGCCTCGAACTCAGCAGTCCTCCTGCCTCTGCCTCCCGAGTGCTGGGATGACAGGCGTGAGCCACCACGCCCGGTTTAGTTGTCCTTTTGAAAGAGCAGGAGTGAATAATCTTGACTTCATTTGTGAAGGAAAAAGCAGTTTCTCTCATTCTGTGAGTTGCTCTGCCTCTCCCTCTTTCCCTTCAAAGTCTTTTCACATGAAATGCATTGCTTTCTGAGCCTGTGTTGTTTTGGGGCTGGATTTTAAAGCGTGTGTGTTCTGGGTGTCTGCTGGCTCCCCGAATCCGGCAGCAGGAGCAGGTCCTTGAAAACAAGTGCTTCTGGGATCAGTCACCGTCCCCAGCTGGGTTTCAAAGAGCCCCGACAGAAGAGACAGGGCAGGATTTGGGACTGAAGAGGATAAGAATTCACCAGTACTTAGGGTGATGAGTGTCTCTAACACAGGAAGATGACTGAGCATTAAGTTAGGAAATGTGTGTTTGGTACATATGCAGATGTGTATATGTGTGTCTGTATCATCCATATTTTCATCAAAATGTGTGACCCGTCTTTGCTACTTCTAATTAGCCCTGAAGCTCTTGGATTTTCCTAATTAGTCCCAAAGAGCCGAGCTTTTCCATTGTTCCTTTACGTCTCTGCCCATTAGTTTGTAGAATCTGGCCTGAGTGTGGCTGAACTGCGTTTCAGACAGATCGGAGGGAGCTTCCTCCATCATGGTGCACACTGCAGCTTGAACACGGCTCACCAGGGGGCTGCAGGGAGGCGATGGCACCTCAACTTGGGCTTGTTTCCCCACAAAGTAATGCGTAATTGAAGGAAAAAATTCCTAAGGAAAACTCAAATTCACTCATTCCTCAGACAGCACGGGGGCATGTTTTACTCTTACACAGTTTAGAGATTTGTCCTCCCCACATCAAACCAAAAATTCCTCAGTATGAAATATGACAAGCGGGGCCGGAGATATAACTCAGTGGTTCTGGCGCCTGCCTTGCAAGTGCAAGGTCCTGAGTTTGATCCCTGGTAACCACATACAATGCTGGGCATAGTAACTCATGCCCACCAGCAATCAATACCACATACCACAGGGCCAGGCGTGGTGGCTCATACCTGTAATCCCAGCACTCGGGAGGCAGAGACAGGAGGATTGCTGAGTTTGAGGCTTGCCTGGGCTACATAGTGAGCTCAGGGCCAGTCTGAACTACAAAGCAAGACCCTGTCTCAAAAAAAAAAAAAGAAAAGAAAAGAAAAGAAATATGGCAGGCAGTCAAAAAATGTAGAAATGGTGAGGAGAGGATGTATAAAGGGTCTCAGGGCTGTTGGGCAGCTGGAAGCAAAATCCCATTCAAGACCCCCAGAGCAAGGACAGGCCCTCCCTGGATACCGCCTGCTCCACTGAGGGTTAGTCTGCTCCAGGAAACCGGGAAGGAAATAGAATGACACTCTGGAAGGACGCAATTCTCGAACGTTCTGGAAAAACTGTGCAGCTATTCTTAGGTTCTGGACCTTTCAGCTCATATCCTCAAAAGATCTACCTATGGCAGGTGCCATGAGCTGTGACCAGGGAGTGTGGAGTCACCAAAAAGAAACACAGCAGGACTGACTGTTTCTCCCCTGTGTTAGACATCTTTGACAGAGATAAGCATCTTCGGAACACTCAGCCATGCACAAATCTTTAATCTCACCAACCGCTCTTCACATGCAAGTGAAGAAGCTCAGAGAAGCTAAGCAAGTTTCTCAGTATCACACAGCAAGTCGTTTACAAAGCAAAATACCCGAATGTGGAGATATACCTTCCTCAGACCCAAGGCTACTAATGGCATATATGTTCCCATTCATTCACCGACAAGTATTTGTTGATCACATATTGCGGGCTGATTCCTATGTTTGGGACCTGAGAGAGCGCTTAAAAAAAATTGGTCATTTTACCTAAGTCGATCACAAAGAAACAAAATGATACCTTCCAATTTACAACTAAAGAAATATGGCAGATGGGAAAGAGGTTTATTAAAACCCTGAAACTTCTCCCTAAAGTTTCTATAATTAGTTCAGGTACTTAGCGGTGGTGTAAAGTTATTTTATTCGGCAATATTATTTAAGATTAATATATTCTCTCTGGTCTCTATAGTAACCGGTCTTTCTGCATAGTATAAGATTGGGGATTTATTTATATTTAGGCTACACCCAAGAGGAAGATCTTTGTATAATTTATTGTTACATTTAGAGAGCATAAAACCTTTAGGCCACAATGTGTAGTTAATATTCAGAATTAAGTCAGTTTATTATGCATCAACTGGTAGGTCAAATTCAGCTTTGTGAGCGATAATTTATAATACAGGTTTTTGCCTGGAGCAACATGGAAGCCCCGAAGCGGTGCTGTGAATTATTACAACTAAATCGGGCGCTACCTGCCAAAATATACACTGCAGCTTATATTTCTATCGTACGGAGACTATAAACATGTTTCCAAGAGCCCGCTGCTGCCAGGACATCTAAATAAAATATCAGTCTCATGACCAGTGTCAGCATTTAAAAACGTATTTCCTCCACTCGCAGCCGCTGCGGGCCTGGGTCCTGGCAGCAGGGCTCCTCTCAGCCCCTCGCGGGACGGCGGTTTCCAGGGTTTAGGGCCACACCGTGGAAACACAGTTCCCTCCTTCACCGGGTACACACACCGCACGACGACGGCGTGAGCAACATTCAGACTGCACTCGGAACGCCGCCTCAACAGGGCGTTTAACAAGCCAAGAGATTTTAAGAAAAGATTCAGCGCACACCTGAACTATATCATGAATTTTTCTATTACATACCATTTGTGTTTTTGATCCCTGTTGAGCCACGGTTGACACTGCGAAACTAAAACCCAGACAAGCTCTTTTCTAGTGGTAGGGTTGGAAGCTGCAACTGTCTTCACGCACGGCAGCTAGGAAATACAGTCATCTCTGGACTGTGTACAGTTAGATTTCCTATTTTAGCAGGTCTGTAAAAACCAAAGAAAAGATTTTTAATCT
>PVIC010012463.1:6722-39739 GCA_004025085.1 Thryonomys swinderianus
TTACTGGGGATTGAACTCAGGACCTTGCGCTTGTTACTCAGGCATGGAGCCACTGAGCTAAATCTCTGCTCCTCCCATGTACTTTTCTTTCAACGCCACTGCATTAACTTAAAGAATGAGTACACACTGGGCTGAGCAGGTCGCCACAGCCATGAACTTCCTGGGTCCTAAACTAGAGTCCCGCTCCTCTGTTTCTTCAGACAGGGCAGCTACTACTTTCACCTAGACACACGTAGGATGTTTCCTGTCCTTTTTGGTCACAGTAACACCTCCCTCTTGCTCAGTCCACCGTATACATCTTTTGCAGAAAGCCAGTGGAGTAGCAAGTTGCAATTCTGGGGGCTTTGGTTGGTTCATTTTCCAAATATGATAGGAGATGAGGAAGTTAAAACACCAGCTGAACTAAATTTAAGAGAAAGGATCAAATCATGGTGCTGCTCTGTGGCATACTGAGGTCAACATTAGATGAGACAGTACTGTGACACAGGTCAGTCGAGAACATGAAATGCAGAATGTAGACAGTCTACTTCTTCTGACATCTTTGAGTTAAAGTCAAAGTTAAAGTTTGATGAGATTTACTTTGTTTATTTGACCTCAAAGACACTTCCACGTGGTCAGTTCTGGATTGCTGTCCTTGTGGTATATCTGAAAGCCAATATTTGGTGTGTTCATTCATCTGTCCCCCTGGCTCATCTTGTGCCAACAAAGATGAGATGCATTGTGCAGAATCCCAGTACTGGCCAGTGAGTGTCCTTGGATTGTTTCAGAGTCTGGATGACAAATTTTATTACAGCATGGTGCAGAGGGAGAAAAGACTCTGGTCACCTGCCCACCTACACAAGCCCCTATATTTCCATAGCCCTTAAGATCTCACAGCGCCCAGAAAAAGCCACCCTCCACATCACGGTCCCCCTCTCTGAGGCTCCTAACACGCTGCTTTTCCATCACGCAGAGCTGGATTTTCTAAGCCATGACTCCCATGTGCCAAAGTGTGCGTATTTTCTACTCACATAACTGGTACCATGTGTCCAAATTCAGTTTTCCAGTGACTGATTTGGGGGAGGGTGTGAGTGAGAAGGAGAGATTTTTCTAATAAATCAACCCTAGCTCAGACCTTTTGTGTGGCTTGCACCTTGCTCCGTGGGTTTCAACCCTCCTGTCCCACTGTTCACACTTCACCTGCCCAAGTAGCGTCCTCAAGGGCCTGCCTGGTGCCAGGTGGAGTGGAGGATCCGGCAGAACAAAGAACAAAGAACAAAAAGGGGTTCTGCTGGGCTCAGAGTCCCGCGACAGAAACAGGTTGAAAGAGAGGGAATAAAATGTTTGGAGATTATAGTACGTACCAAGAGGGATGTGAGAAGACTTGTGAATGGAGCAGAGCTGGAGTGGGGAAAATGAGGAGGCCTCCCGAGAATATGACAGCCAAACCCTGAGCAAGGACCTCCCCGCCCAGCTCGGTGCTGGTTGGGTATGCTAGGCAGAGCTGAACACAGGGCAGCAGAGAAGCTGATGTGAGGATGAGGAGGGTTAAAATGGAGCTTGGTAACAGCCGCTCTGTTACCAAGACAATGGTGCCCCAAGTGTCCAGATGGATGGGGCAATAGTCAGCCCCAAAATGGCAGCCACAGGCTCAGCCCCTGAGATTTTGGAAAAAGATATGTTCTTCTCGGCACATAATTATTTTCTTTTTGAGAAACAGCTTTTGAATGTTTCCCAGACCTTGATAGGCTCCGAAAGTCTAAATGACTCAACAGTTCACAAAGCAGTGTGATCACACTGGGGCAGTCACGATGCTGGACGCGCTCAGCAGGAGCCCTCATTCCAGGAAGGAGGATACCTGAGATCCCGCCAGTGAGCCCCTGAGCACATGTGGTAGCACGAACATGCGGCTCAGGCCCTCGGGGCACCTGCTGCCCCCCTATTTTCCCTTTGAGCTGAGGAAATAGGAGTCCTGTCTGGTCCCAAGGAGCAGTTGATTCCCCCCTTATGTGATGTGGAATCCAACTTCCATTCTGAGCTGTTGCAGCACACGCAGTGGGAGTGGGTAGGAGCTCCCACCCCCATAGCTCCATGCTCAGTGTAGAATATTAATGTAAGACAGCAGAGATACCACACATGCCTGTCTGGGTTCAGGGGCAAGAGCTCCAGATACATAACCCTATGAAACTTAAGACAAAGCTTTCTGTTATAGTGTGGTTGTCTGGCGAAAGCCCATGTGTTGAAGGGTTGGTCCCCAGCTTGGTACCTCTGGGAGGTGGTATAGTCTTTAAGAGGTGAGGCTATTGGAGAAAGTAAAGTCATGGGTGGTTGTGTCTTAAAGGGAGCTGTGGGACCCAGACCCCTCTTCCTTCTGTCTGTTGAGTCTTGGTCATGAGGTGAGCATCTTCCTCTGCTATGTGGGTTGAGCACACACTGTCAGGTACAGACCCAAAGCATCAGGCCAGCTGATCACAGACTGAACCATCCATGATTATGAGCCCAAGTAAACCCTTCTTCTTTTCATTATCTCAAGTATTCTGTTACAGTAATGGAGACCTAACACAATTCCCAACCAGCTCAAGAGCTACCTGGGGAAGGGAACGTGGGAGCAGGGCAGAGGGTGAGTTCAAAATGCCATTACCTCTCGGCCTTGCTTGTGGGAGAGGGTTGTAATAGCTGTATTGGCTCCTTGGGGAGCACAACAGAGTCCCCCCAGTGGGCAAATTAGGCAATTTCTATGGTTTAGCTCTAAAAGTCTCCCCATATGCTCCTGCGTTCAGATGTAAGGTTTTTGGAAGATGATTAGATCATGGGTATGCTATAGGCATCAATAGATTAATACATTGGTAAGTTGATAGCTGAATATGCAGCCCGGAAGTGGGGCCTGACTGGAGTGGGTAACTGGGGATGTGACCTAGAAGGGTATATTCTTAACCATGGCTCCTCCCCCCTCTTGTTTCGTGACCATTCTGGGTAGAGTAGTTTTCTTCTGCCAGGCCTTTCCACCATGTTGTTTTTTGCCTTGTAGCCTGCCTGGTATAAACTGAATCTTCTATAAGTATGAGCCAAATAAACCTTTTCTTAAATTAAGAGTGCCATGTATTTTGTCCCAATCACACAATACATGACTAATATGGCAACAGATATATACTTATTAACAGACCCGAGGGTTGGAAATTCCAAGCTCAGGATGTTACTGGTGTAATTTCTCCTGAGGTCTCTCCTCTTAGCTTGTAGATATTGTCTTTTCTCTGTATCTCTTTATAGCATCTTTCCTCTGTACACATCTGTCTCTGTGTTCATATTTCCCGTTTTATAAGAACACCAGTCATTTTGGAATAGGACCCACCACCCAAATGCCCTCATCTTCACTTGGTGACCTCAGTAAAAACACTTTGTCTAAATAAGTCACATTCAGAGGTCCAGGGGGCTAGAACTTCAAAGGGAGAATTTTTTTTGGAGGGAAATAGGGACAGCATTGAGCCTGTAACAGGTCATGTTGTCTCTGGTATGCCCACAGTCAGCTAATGGTAGGAGCTAGAAGGCTGTGTGGACAGGGTGACTGCAGTCTGAACTTTGCTGGTTATAATAGATGGGCTTTTACTTCTCCTGAGATTGAAAACTTGAATCTAAACTTTCCTGGTATTGAGCTTCCTGGAGTGGTTCTCGCCATGAGGCTGGAAGCGAGAGGCAGCCACACACAGAGGTGTCATCTTTCTGCTGGCACAGAGCACAGCAATGGTCTTGTGCCAAGTGCTAGAACAGACGTGGGAGCCAGTCCCAGCAGGCAAGTGCTGGGTAGTGCACAGAGCCCTGTGGGCTGGCATCTCCAGTGATGACGTCTATGGACATGTAACATCGAGACCTGCAGGTTATATACCATCCTTTCATGACTTCTTTTCTGTTTGAACTTGCAAGAGTCACCTCCCTTTTCCACAAACCTGACAAATGTACCAGGGTGACACAATCCTGGGGACCCAAATGTCTCTAATCTCTGCTCTCCACTGCAGTAGCCACCATCCTCATGAGGGTAACGAGCCTTTGGAATGTTTCCGTGTAGGCACAGGACTTAAATCTGAGTTGTATTTCAGTTTGTGATTTAAATGTTAATAGCCAAAAGCAGGTATTACATGGACTGCACCATACTAGAATGTGAGCTTATGGTGAGGTGTCCCTGGAGAAAAGTGGTCATGGCCACAATGCCATTAGATGTCCAGGGCAGACCAGGAGCCTGGACTTCCTCTTGAAGGTCAAGAGCTGCTGTGGCTCTTTTAAGTAGAGTGATGAAGTTTCCTGACAGTTTTGGTCTGTGAGGTTGGGTAAGTTGGCAAAGTCACCACACACCAGGAGGACCAGGCGAACCCATCTCACAGTTCCAGGTGGGTTCAGGAGCAGTGAGGACACCAGTGACTTTGAATAGCGGATGACCTGGTAGGTCATGAAGCAGAGTCTTTGGACAGCAGAGTCTGGATTTACCCCTTGGAAACAGTGTTTATAATGGTGTCTCCACAGAGATAAGGAACTGGGAAGAGTGGTCTGCTGGAGCTCCAGGCTGGAGTAAAGACTGGAGATTTGGGGTTGGAGATCCAGGGTGAGAAGCCGCTGGCACCTCTATGTGGCAATTTTCAGCACATGATGAATTCAAGACCAGGGGCCAGTTCCAGATGGGGACGGTATTTTAAGTCACACAGCTCAAAGCTGCACTTGGCATTACGGAGCAGATCAACCGAGTTACACCAGATGGTTTGTAAACACAGATGCTTGGCTTCCTACCAGGTACATCTGAGAGTCTCTAGTGTTCCCCAAGGCCTGGTTCACAGCTACGGTACGGTGACGAGCCCTTTGTGAGTTAAGCTGTTTTATTAGATTTTGTCTAATGAAGCACTTAAGTAACTTGTTTGCTCTCCTAAAGGAGACACTTTAAAGTTTGCTCTTGTATGTGAGAGAACGAGTGTTACTGGATTCTGATCAGGGTTGTACTTGAAGAGCTGTAGGAAGAGCCAGAGGCCCAATCCTGGGCAGGCAGTGTCCCCTGAGGGGCTCTGTCCAGCACAGTGCCTTCGTTTTGTCTGATGGGATGACCAGGCACAGGACTGGCAATTTTTTTTTTTTTTTTTTTTTTTGCTTTTTGGAGACAGGGTCTCGCTTTGTAGTTCAGGCTGGCCCTGAGCTCACTGTGGTGCCCAGGCAAGCCGCCGCGAACCCAGCAATCCTCCTGTCTTTACCTCCCGAGTGCTGGGATTACAGGCGTGAGCCACCACGTCCGGCATTGTGGCAATGGTTTTAATGTCTCCAGTTCCGGATCTTTCCTGGGCCTTTCCGAGGACGTGGAGCTCTCGCCCTCTAGTGGCAGTTTGTAACACTTGCAAAAACACAGAACGAGGGAATATTTAGGCAAGAGATTCTGGAAGTAAAAGAAATCAGTGTGCCCATTCAGCAAGGCCACTGTCTCATGGTCACCCATGGAAGACATCGAGGTTCATGTAGAGCTTCGTATGGACACATTCCTACTGGGAATGGAACACAGAGCTCGTGCACTCCCGTTCAGTGACCTACATGTTCATGTTAAAATGCTCTGAATGATAGCATCATTCCCAGTTTGGCCCAGTCCCTTCTGACAAAGTCATGTCATTGGGCTGTGAAGCGATGGGTGGTACTCAGGTGACTTGGCCTTTTGAAGCCCTCACGAGAAAGGGTCGAGCACGTGTTCCTGACTTCAGCACAGCCTGGAAAGAAAGCGTAGAGTCAGGCAGCAAAGAGCAGAGTTGAGCTGGAAAGAACTGCAGGACTCCGGGGCACAGTCTGGCTTGAGGATGCTCAGGCGAGCAAGGCTGGCCCTGCCTGCCGGCCTTTCTGAAGCTGTTCATGCAGCTCCACTGCCGGAGAAGCCTGGGGCCCGGCTGCTTCTCTGATGGTCACGGTGTGAATCTGAGGACCTCCTGACCTCTGGTTGCCTTTTGTCTGACAGGTCAAGCAGGGAAGTTGTGAAGATAAAATTCATTATTTTGTCATTATTCACTGAAGTTTCTAAGTTAAATTCTGGCTGCTTTTCATACCAAATTCTTTTAGATTGAGGTCTCTGTAATTTTGGAATTCTTTGGAGGCTTTCTAGATTCCAGTGGGAGTATTCCATAACTAGGCTAGAGTTTATTTTGTCACTGAAATTTAAAGCTCTAAAATGTTTTAAATTTATGTGAGGAGCTAATTCTAACTTTAATTTAAAAATATTTTTTTTTTCTGACAGCACCCTTACTTTCCATCTGCTATTTAGAACATGAAAAGACAACTTACTAGCCCAAGTGTGCCTCACCCTACCCCAAAGTCTGTAGTTTTAAATAACAAAAAGTGGGGTTTGGAAGTTGTAGGGTTTGTTGTCTTTCCTTTGCCAAAGTTCCACATTCTACCACATAGGCTGCATATAAACACAGAGGCTGGAAGTGCTAGGATCAGTAGATTATTCCACACAGCCTTTGGGCTGTGGGCAAAAAACCCCCAAAAACAAAAAAAACAAAAAAACAAAAAAAAACCCATAAACAAAAAACAAAACAGGAAAAAGCTTAAATTGCACTCATGGTCAACAGTGTTGTTTCTGCTAAGCTGAAACTGCAGTATAATTTAGAAGACTGGCTGTCTTGCTTGAACTCAGGTGTGATGACAATAACATCTTGAAGACTGTTTTCTGAACCATTTGTTTATCTGATGTTTTTCCATATCAGCGCAACATGACAAACATAATCAAGCTGGTATTGTATATAAATTTATTTTATTCTGAGACAGAGCCTTGCTTTGTAGTTCAGGCTGGCCCTGAGCTCTCTATGTAGCCCAGGCAAGCTTTGAACTCAGCAATGCTCCTGCCTCTGCCTTTGGAGTGCTGGGATGACAGTTATAAGCCACCACGCCCAGTACTGTGGTATGTGGTGCTGACTGCTGGTGTGCGGGAGTCACCACCCCCAGTGTTATTGTATGTGGTTACTGGGGATCGAACCAGGGACCTTGGGCTTGCTAGACAGGTGCTGGAACCACTGAACTAAATCTGTGGCCCCTGAATTTTTAAAAAATTTACTTTAGTTCAGTCTTTTCTTATGTCTACTTTTGGAGATGGGAATCTCATTGTGTTACTCATATAACACATTTAACTCCTGTGCAGAACAAATCTTCCTGCCACGCAGCAGACTACCAAGGTGGGGTAGGGTGGACTGGGGGTGGAGTGGGGGACGCCAGCGCACTGGGCTTGCGTTTGACTTTAGATCCCGAGTTTCAGCCATTAGTGGGGATAAAGTAAGGAAGGTCACACAGGTGGTCTGCTAACTACAGGACAGTGGGAGACGCAGGGCTCACCCTGACTTGTATTCCTCTCTTTCCTGAAATCACAGCAGCCCTTCTGGCCCTGTTCCATTCTCCATCTAGGGCGCTGGTGTGAACCTATGGCACGTGTGCTGCAATAGGCTGTTTGTTATCACTGAAAGCTCTGAAACGTTCACCATCAGTAATGCAGGGTGTTCTGTGCGCTTTAGTTAGTTATTGTTTATTTTTTCTCTCCCCTACTGTAATATTCATATTTCTTTTTTTTTTGCTTTTTGGAGACAGGGTCTCGTTTTGTAGTTCAGGCTGGCCCTGAGCTCACTATGGTGCCCAGGCAAGCCGCCGCGAACTCAGCAATCCTCCTGTCTCTGCCTCCCGAGTGCTGGGATTACAGGCGTGAGCCACCACGTCCGGCATTGTGGTATGCGGTGTTGATTGTTGGTGGGCGCGAGTCTCCATGCCCAGCATTATATATGGTTACCGGGGATCGAACTCAGGACCTTGCGCTTGCGAGGCAGGTGCCGGAACCACTGAGCTAACCCTCCAGCCCAATATTCATATTTCTTGAGAGTCAGGCCAAGGCCCAGTTGCTGGGACTGAGACTAAGGATCCCACCAGGGCTGAAGAGGGCACCAGGCCTGAGCTCTGTTCCTTAGTGGCTATGTGTTGTGTCGGATCTTCCTTTGCAAATGAGATCTGTGTATTTCTCTTGGAAGTTCATGGATCATAGAAGAAGCAAGGGCTCGCTGAACCCTGACATTGGGTGACTCAGGCGCCTTTTCTCAGGGTCTCTGAGGCTCCTGTGAAATGAGGACCTGGGGTTCTGCAGCCCCTTGCGAACCTGGATTCCTATCAGCAGCTGCTGGTCAGACCAGGATGGGACAAGTGACTGCTTGAGCTTTGAGAAACAAGTGACATTCTGAGTAAAAGGTGAACAGAAGACTTTAAGTATTAAAGAGACTGCTATTTACATCATTAGACATATTGGAGATGGTGACTTCAGCTCATGTCACCATAGGATCCCGTCCAGCACAGCCTCCCTCTCTGCTCCCAGGCCTCAGTGAATGCTTGGGTAATAATCAGTTCATTGGCAACAGGCGGGGCCACTTACTATAGGAAGGCAAATCTTTACCCTGTCTTGCATCTCCCCAGCAAAAATGCATAGCTACTTTGGTTCTGGGCCAGCTTTCCAGGGACATCTGTATAGTGACAGCTTGGGAGGATAGAGGAGTCTCTCCGGGAAAGTGCAGGCCACCCCTGGGCAGTGTCGTGGAGTCTGGAGATGTGGTGGATGGGTCTTTCAGCAGCAGTGTGTGACATCCACCCAGCCCCTTCCCTCACCCCACACGTAAGGCTCAGGGCTGAGGCACCAATGAGCATACCAGCTTGTGCTGTGCGAGTGTCCACTGCCCCAGGAGCTCCGGGCTGTCCCCACATCAGGAGTCTGGGTTGGAGATATGTCAGCTTTCAGGATGGACTCAGTTCAAGCCTCTCAGTTCTTATACTCTTTCTTCCTCTGGATAAAACCACACTGAAGCTGAGCACGCTGAAGCAGTGTGCTCGTGGCCTAGTGTTAGCCCACGTCACCAGAAACCCCTGGAACCATGCTCATGTCAGACAGTGTGACTTACGGGAATTTAGGTCACTGATTAGCTGATCTTAAAATCTGGGAGCCTTCTGGTGTAACAGGTAGCAAGATAGCTGTTTGCTGCTTTGAATGATGCTGCCTTGAGAATTTAACAAATTTGAAAACTTTGAACCTTAGACCTTGTGCCTTTCTGTTCATTTTCTTTGCCTTTCCTTTTTGTTTATAATATGCATAAATTCTTGTGTGCAGCCTGAAAAGCAGATGGGGAGACTGTGCTGGACTGTCCCTGGGGCCAGTGTGGTCCCGGCCTCAAGGCGAGGGAGGCAGTGGGGGGAGTGGGTGGCGCTGAGACGCCTCACCCTGCCGTCGGGCTGGGGAAGGGCAAGCGCGCTCTGTCTGGTTTGGGCTTGGCGAGAGCTGTCCGGGTTTCTGCGGTACAGATCAGGGAGACGAGACTTTTTTCTTTTTTTTTTAATCATAGATTTGAGGAATTTACTTCGGGAAACAGAATATAATAGAACATACAGATAGCTTTTCAATTTGTTTCTTTCCGTTGGGATTCTGGGCGTCTGCACTGGGTGTGGTGAGAGGCAGGGTTGCTTGTGTGCTTATTGTCTGTCCTGAAACTGCCTCAGTAGTCCCCAAGCTCCGGCCCATATGGAGGTGTGAGTCTTCCTGTGCTGGGGCGGGCAGCACACAACATTCAGCAAAGGTGTGCGCGCTTGTGTGGTGTGTACGTGGGGGACGCGTGATGCTTGGACTTTGCCTGTTAGGACTTTACCAAAGGGGAAGAAGAAATGACATTGGAGAACCAAAGACTAAGAAGAGTTTGTTTTCTTCTGTATTCAGAAAAGAAGGGCCAGCGTGGCCAGCACAAAAGATCCAGTGAGGCCTTTCTGCCCCTGGCAGTCACCCCTGGTCACCGGGTCTGCCTCACAAGATGACTATGTATTGTCTCCTTCCAGGACACCTGCCCCAACATCACCAAGCTCCTCATAGGGGTGCACACTCAAATCCACACACATTCAAGTGTGCATGCACATACATATGTACTCACACACTCACATACAAGTGTGCACACTCATGCTTGTAAATTACTCAAGATCACTCCTCATAAGCATGGAAACATGTATACACATACATAGGTTACTTCCAAGCGTGTACACATTCATATACAACTTGTGTACCATGCGTGCATGAACTCACACAACCACAAATATGCACGTGTACACACACAGGCTCTCAGTTGGAGTGACTGATGTTGTCAACCTCCATGTGAAGCTTGCACATGCATGCACACACACACACACACACACACACAAACACAGAGTGGTTAGAGTGGGAGGTCGCTGACCTCCCAATGAAGTGCCCTGTGGTATAGCAGAGACTCACAGCACTTGTAAACAGTGGGAAGAATAGAGGAATAAGGGGGTTATCCTTGGACTATTATTATAACAACATAGAAAATCCAAAGGTTCTTGTTATATTAGAAAAATATTACACTTCATAAAATCCATGTTTATTCAAAAAATCTATTCCGAAAGTCTGGAAAGCATAATAAATATCTGTACAGTAGCCGCCCGCCTTGGATATGAAAGGTAAAGCACGAACATGAAAATGATCTGTAAACACAACTGCTGGGCTTGTAAACAAAGTGCCAAGTCAGAGGAGCAGGACAGAGCAGCGCGTGGGGTGGGGCGACCAGGATGTGTGTGCAGTCCCCTCCTGCGCTTCGAGGCCACCCCGGGTCACACCTTCCGTCTCTCCCACACTCATGGACTTACAGCATCATTTCTCAGTCTAGAAGTTTTGTGACTAGAAAAGATGAGGGGCAACCGAACATGTCAGAGATGGAAGCCTGAAAAAATTTTATCCTGTGCTTGAGAGAATTGGTAAAGCGCTGGTAAAGATCCTGTGTGCATTTTAAGGTATAACATCATTTACCACACAATACTGGCTAGCATTAAGTACTATGGTCACACACCGAACAGTGTTCCAAACATCAGCACACACAGGCCTAGTTTAAAATCTTGCACAAATCTGACCTTAGGATCAAACTGAAATCCTCAAGACTGACCCCCATTTGAGTTTGGAGTTGGAATTCCGCAAAGCTCTCCTACCTGTGACGCATGTTGGGTTTCCTCCCAAATTGGGTATTTTCTAGGCAGGGTGGCCCTTGAAGAGGCCCAGAAGGGGCCATTCAGCACTAAGTTAGGAAGCCTGGTGCAAGCTGGGTTTTCTCATGAGAAATTCTGTGGTTTTATGATTTCAAGAGGCTGTGACTGTGAGCAGGGAGTATACTGACCCAAGATGCCTGTCTCATCTATGAAGCATGTGGAGCTTTTCGTGCTTGAGGGAGGTTCCCTGGATAGGGAGATAAACACTGCAATGCTAGGCACAGCCATGCACTCTCTACTGCTTGTAAACTGCAGGCACTTGCTATTCCATTTAAGGTATTTGAAAGCTGAGTTAAAATGCTTCCACCATAACCCTGTAGGCTGATATTCTTTGGGGGACAAGTATCACTGTGGTCTGAGCAGGGGCAGAAAAATCAAGATATTTTACACGCTCATCACATATATGTCAAGGGCAGTTGGGTGACAGTCACCTCCGACTTGGCCTGCTTGTGGGGCTGTAGTGGCCCACAGAGACACTGTGACCTCCCTTCCTCAGCAATGTGTTTGCCTTCATTTCCCTGGTTCTTCCTCCTGCGTCAGGATCATGGCTGGAAGCAAACCAACCAACCTAGGCAAAGGCTGTGAGCAACTGATGGGCGATCTATGCCTGTGCAGCAAGCGGAGGATTTTAGTGACTTCTGTGCATCTCTCAGAGGGCAAACCCTGTGACCTAAGCACTTAGGTCTTTCCTGGGTTCCTAAAAAGGAATGAAAGAATTCAGACTTAAATCTGGAAGTGATTGGGAAGTCATTTTTGTCTTGGGAAAAAGCATTTTCCTCTGAGGCAACACGAGCAACGCCGTGTATGCTGCCCTCTGAGGACAGGTATGTTATCTGTTTCCCACTTTTTAATTTTTGTATTCTTTCTAAAAAATATAACCTCATGGAATAATTAAAGCTTGTGAAGCAAGTTTATATTTTAAGGTCTGAAAACAATTAAACCAAGCTGAGTTATTTTCCAAAGTGCAACACTGTTTTAGGGGTATGGTGTTGGGTTCTAGAGATGGAGGGGAAAACAATGACCTATCTACAGTCTTCTTAGTGCAAGCCTGGTGTGACCCATGTGGGCCTCTCGGTCACCGCCAGGTGCAGAGGAAGGATATTCCTCGTGGTGCCAGGAGCAGGGGCCGTGAGCCACAGGTGACATGGTTCCCTGAACAGCCTGGTTGGTGACCCCCTAGCTTAGGGCTGGCTGAGCCTGCCATACAAGAAGGTTCTCACTCAATTCTACTTTACAAGTAACACACGTGCGTGCGCACATCACAACCAGCGTAAATGAAATGTTGATTTAAAAATACATCTGTGCAACAGAAACACAAAACACAACATAAACCACAACTTCTACAAAGTGCATCTCTCCTATTGATGATGCTCTAGCCTTCCTGCCTCCAGAGGCAAGTGTCGGTGCTGACGTCTCCCTCCTTTCTCCAGTCCTACAGAGGCAGGGATGGGGCAAGTGGCACAGCTCCACCACCCACCCTCCTCAGCTTCTCTGCAGGCCAGAATGATGCAGGGAGTGAGCACAGCAAAACCTTCACCTTGGAGGCATGTGCAAGCCCAGTGCTCTCCAGAATCTCCAGAGTCTGCTCCAGAAGACTATGCAGCCTCGGTTGCCAGTGAGCGGGGACATCAGGTCCACCTGCAGGGACAACTAGCAGGTTCCATCTGGCTCCCTCTTAAGCTCTGTTCCAGACCCCTGTGAAATGGGCCTGACGTGCAGACCTAGCTGCCTGCCCTCTGCACAGGCTGTCTGCTCTCACAGGTCAGGGGAGGCCAGCTCCTTTCTTGTAACCTGGGAAGAAAGGATGACTCTTTGGATGATTCAGGGCAACCCGAATGACCCTCTGCCAACCCAGTCATGTGGCTATCAAGACTCTGGGACAGCTGGATGCATCCAGCCCCTCAGAAGGGCTCTGCAGTTACCTGACAGGATCTCACACTCCCCTTAGTAATAATAACACCTGCATTGGGAGTCTGGCCACATTACTGGTTTCAGAGCTGACAGAATCTCTCCCTATAACTACACACCATTATATGGATAGACCAGGACCCTGGGAGCAACCCAGGCTCCAACATGGTGATGCGAGGTGACAGCATTCATTGGTTTTGCTTGGGAGTGAAGAAGAGCAGGCGGCAAGTCCGGCACAGCGAGACTCTGAGGATCACCGCAGGACCCTCTCCGGGGCGAGAAGGAAACACAGAAACAGTGAAGGCCAGTTATGCCTTTGGGTTGGACTTGTGGTCACTTGTGGTGCCTGTGAGTAGGGCCAAGTCCACTGCCTGGGAGACCCAGGACACCAGGCAGGACAGTGGGGCCTGTTGTCCAGGGGCTGCTGATTGCTACAACCTTGTGGATGTGAGTCTTTTCATGCCTCTGCGCTGCGCCAGGCTGGATGACAGCACGGGCTCCAGCCGTGGGGCCTGTGGTGTCCGGTTTAAAGCAAAGTAGGTGGCTGCCATTGCACCCTAAAGGAGAAAGGGAAGGCAAAGATGAGTGTGGTACCCTGCCACTCCTCAGTGGGACGCTGGAGCCGCAGGCCTCGGTAGAGCCTTAGGTCTCCCTGGGATTACTGGGTCACTGAGGGAAGTGAGTTTGCTGCAGTGTCAGGCACACAGAGGGCAAATACATTTCACTGGTGCTGCATCGAGCCTCACCCACACCAGCAGTAAGTACTGTAGACCTGCATGGAGCCCTAGCATGAGGACATGTGACCTACTTGCTGCTGGCAGGATCTGTTTTGGGGCTTTCTGGGTCCCCAGGAACATGGTCATGGCCAATGTCAGGGATCATCAACTTCAAGTTTTGCCACTTTGGAGCAGTCTAGACTAACATGGTGACCAGGCTTATGCTGAGGTAGCTCCAAGTGCTCAGGATGGATCCAGAATGTACCATACCTCCCTGGATGATGCCATCTCATGCAGGATGTCAGAAATGGGGTCCAGACCAGAATATAGCTGCTTGAGAGAGGAATACTATTCTGCCTATCAATAGCACAACGGGGATGTCTGGAGATCTCTGGTCTAGAATTGAGGGTCCTGGAACTTGAGACCATATGGCTGCCACACCTGCTACCCTTCCTTGCATAGAAGTTGTCACTCAAATATGAATGCTGGGTGTGGCCGCACATGTATGATAAATGGTTAGTTGGTACCTAAGGGACACCTGTGGTTTCTGTGCCTCATCTGTTCCCACAGCCACTCGGTACCTTAACCAGGTGAACATCTTGTCTGCTCAGCTGGCTCTGGGACAGAAACTCTCTGTTGACAATCCATGGGTGCTTCAGTACTTGCATAGCTGTCAGACGCTGCTGCGGGTCGACATGGAGCATCTTGGACACGACATCCTGCAGCGGGTCATGGGCAGAGAGGAGAGAGTGCTGGGTGGGATGGTGGATACCTAGCAGAAGCCTTCTATGCCTTTAGGGTAAAACCTAGTAGCCATTTTGAAGGCGATTCTTTGTATTTTGGGCTCAAATGACTACCTTTAGGTTTATGGCCATGTGAACAGTTTTTGTCTTAAATTCCCAATTTAGCAGTTCACAGAGGGCTTATGGTTTCTTAAAGATTTTGCAAGATATCAGTTTGAAACTGCATCTAGCAGGCTTTGGATATTCTTGATTTGGCTTATAATTCAGCTATTGATTAAAACTATGAGTCACTCCAAGGCTTTTGTATAAACTGCTAGTTGACCTTGTGGCTAATGCAGAGATAGACTTCCCCACACCAGCGGTCACAACTGAAGTCTCAAGGATCAAGGACGCTGTAACATCTCTACAGCATGGAGCTGCAGCCAAGGAATGACTGTGCAGCCACACGCTAAGATCAAGTGTTAGCTAAGATGATGCTGGTGGCTCGTTAACTATGACCTGCAAGACAGCACAGGTACCATGTTAACTGTGCCTGGACCTTCACATGGATACAGTTTCTCCTGTTTTATAGCCTAGCTCATTAGTGTTTTAGTGCTGCTACTTTCTATATCTGCCTTCGCAACGCCCTTGCTACATTGTATGATCATAAACACTGACTAATACAGAGCCAGTGGTCTTAGCCATGACAGAACTAAGATGATGTGCTCTTTAGTCAGAAGAGAGCTAAAGACCAATTCTCTAGCCCCCAGAAGTAATAAACTATCATTTGTTATTCTCTATTCCTTGTTCTTTATATATTACTCTTTCCTCACCTGTGGTCCCTTCATCAGGTGACCAGGTATCCCCTGGTAACTGGTTGGGTGATCAACCCAAGATTTTATATTCAGTTGGAAATTAAATGTGAAAATGTTAAATGATATGGGTAAGTTGCTGAAATACTATTTTAATAAAAATGATAGCCTTCCAAAGGGAAGACTGAAATAATGAATATCCCACAGGCAGCAATCAACTCATAACAATGTATGTAGTTGTATTTTTATCAAGGTTATCTACAAATTTACACACAGTCACAGAACCCACATATAAGTTATCATATATCTTATTGTATTTGTCAGTGGCTCATGTCCAATCAGAGTCACCCTTATTGTAACAACTATAACATTACTAAACTAGGTTTAAATATAGAGCTCTACTTTATACTGCACACTGAAAATCCTTGCATGTGCTCATACAATGCCATAAGCACATTACATTTGCACTATATTTCATAAAACAACTTGATGTACTGGCACTATAGATAGTACTCATATAAGCATTGAGGTAATTGACTTCCTCTATTTTGCAAATGAAGATATTGAGTTCATATGGATAAACTCCTTAAGGCAGACCTAAGACAAGAGTCGCACACTTCCTGCTAGCTTGTTCTCCTTCCTTTGGTATTCTTCCCACACTTAAATATGAACTAAAATGAATTAGAATGCATACATAGCGTGAATTTGAATCCCTTAATAGAATTTCTCATCATAAACCACAGCAAAGAAATGCTATGTACACACTGTAGCAATACCCTTTGTTATGGTTTATATCTAAAACGTTCCTCAAAGCCTCATAGGTGGGGCTTTGGGAGGTGATTGGATCATGGGTGTGTGACACTTATTAGTGGCTGAATTTATTGCTACATGTGATTCTGGGAAAGGTGAGGCACCGGGGACACGGCCTGGAAGGGCGCACGTCCCTTCTTCACGCCTTGATTTCTCTCTGCTTCTTCTCTGCCCCGCAGGAACTGTTTCTCCTTGGCCTTGTGCCACGCTGCCTTGGAACCAACTGACTACGGACTGAAGCCTCTACGAACCGTGAGTCAAAGTGAACTTCTCCGCTGTTAAGTTCTAGGTTTTGGGTATCGTGTCTCAGTCTTCCGAAGAGAAATCCAACGCCCTTTGTTATTTGATAATATCCACCTCAGTACCTCCCTGAAGAAATGTTACCTGGAAGTGGGACTATTCCCAGTTCCAGGCGTGGAAACAGAAGCAAGGAGAACATTACTGACTTGCTCAAAATCCTATAATCATGTCGTAGGAGAAAGTGGTCCATTTTCATGAGGTACTTCCAGGATGTGGATAAAGACATACTACGGGGGTGGGGGTATGGCTCAGTGGTAGAGAACTGCCTAGAATGTCAAGGCCCTGAATTCAACCCCCAGTAAGCCCCTTCTCCTCAGGACATGCCATCCATAGCTTCACCTGAGTTGGGATGCCTGGAGGTTCTGTTATGCAGTGAGTGAGAGAAAGAAAGGCACAAGGGAAAGAAGGAAGGGAAGATATGGCAGCGGCAGCTGCTGGTGGTGACTGATGGTGAGGGCCAGAAGAGCAAAGCTCTCTGCAGCAGTCTTTTTTTTTTTTTTTTTTTTTTTTGAGACAGGGTCTCGCTTTGTAGTTCAGGCTGGCCCTGAGCTCACTATGTAGCCCAGGCAAACCGCCGCAAACTCAGCAATCCTCCTGCCTCTGCCTCCCGAGTGTGGGGATTATAGGCGTGAGCCACCAGACCAGGCTACAAATAATTTTTTTTGGCTGCAAGACTTACAAACATCACAAGAGCAGAACATCCATGCTATTTATATGGGAGGTGTCTTCTAGCTTCCTCATAAACAATATGGCTATTGTGAAACGTCCACAAGTAAGAGCGAAGAACTATGAGCGGTGCACTCACTTTTGCCGCGTCCGAGATGGAGTCCCAGTTTCCCCCGGAGAGCGCGTATTTCCCACTGCCAATCCTCGCCAAGATCTCCTCAGGAGTATCATCAGGTCCGTTAGCGAAAGGGGTAAATCTGTAATGAGAGAGCTTCCATTTTGTAATCTAAAATAAAGTTTACACAATATTGGCACTTTGTTGATAAAGGAAGCAGCTATATTCTTTCCCTTGTTATTTTCTAAATCCCAGATTCATGGTATTTTTTTCATGCTAAGTTCACTTTTTTATTTTATTTTATTTTTTTTTTTGAGACAGGATCTCATTTTGTAGTTCAAGCTGGCCCTGAGCTCACTATGTAGCCCAGGCAAGCCTCAAACTCAGCAATCCTCCTGCCTCTGCCTCCTGAGTGCTGGGATTACAGGTGTGAGCCACTATGCCTGCACTGTGGTATGTGGTACTGATTGCTGGTGGGCGTGAGTCACCATGCCTGGTATTGTTGTATGTGGTTACCCTACACTGAACCAGGGACCTTGTGCTTGCTAGGCAGGCACCAGAACCACTGAGCTAAATCTTCGGCCCTAAATTCACTTTTTAAAAGAAACCATGGTTAACGGTGCTAGAGGTGGCTGGGGTGTGTGAGAAAGGCTGTTTAGGCTGCAAAGTCTGAGTTTTCTGGGCTCCTTCAGTTCACTGGTTCTGCCTGGGGATTTTGTTTCCATGGTAATGGCATGGCATCCTGGATGATAGCCAGATGTGTAATGTCTGAGGGACCTATGGTTGATCTAATACCAGCTCTAGGTCCTTAGACAAGTTAATTCTTTGACCCTTAATCAAAAAATGAGTAGCAGGGCTGGAGATTTAGCTCAGTGGTTCCAGCGCCTGCCTCGCAAGCACAAGGTCCTGAGTTCGATCCCCGTAATCACATACAGTGTTGGGCATAGTGACTCAAGCCCACCAGCAATCAATACCACATACCACAGTGCCAGGTGTGGTGGCTCACGCCTGCAATACCAGCACTCGGGAGGCAGAGGCAGGAGGATTGCGGAGTTCAAGGCTTGCCTGGGCTACATAGTGAGCTCAGGGCCAGCCTGAACCACAAAGCGAGACACTGTCTCAAAAAAAAAAAAAAATGAGTAGTAATACATTCACAGAAACTTGAAGGTCACTCACAAAAATACACAGGAAAGGTCAGGCAGTCCTTCCTATGTGTCTTGTGTATGATGCTCATCCCAAACTCTTAGAATAAACAAGGCACTTCAGTGTACACTTCCTGGAGGAGGAATCCCTCAGGCCCGGCTCCTACCACCTCTGTTAGTGGTGGTGTGAGTGTCAGAGGGACACCAGAGGGACCTGAGGTGTGCTGCGGGGAAGGGCTCAATGACTTCCTTTGCGATTGTACCCTCAAAGCCTTATCTCCTGCCCCTGAGAGGCTAGCCCCTCGCTAAACGCATGAACTTCTGATTTATCATGAACTTCCTAAAATGCTGGCCAGCCTCCTTCTCCCTCTGGGAGCTACAGCCAACAGGACGGATGGTCTAGGTTGCACTCTAGTATTTATTAAGAACCTTGGGGTGGCCTGGGGTATAGCTCAGTGGTGCTGCACCTGCTTGGCAAGTGCAAGGTCCTGAGTTGGACCCTGGTTCCACAAAAAAACAAAACAAGATAAAAACAAACCTTGGGCACCAGCGGATGTCGGGAGACCTGGGCCCTGTCACATCTTCTCCAGACTTAGAGAAGCGAGTGAGACTGACATAGGGAAATGTTTACCCTGGAACTCAGAGCTGCAGAAGCAGAGCTCAGTGAGAAGCAGGCATCCAGACCTGGTTTCTTGCTGTGCATGTCATGTGTCATCACCAGGGACTGGCTGGGCCAGGAGGGCCACTAGGGCAGCCACCTTCAGTTGGCTCTTTTACCCGGAAGCTCCTGGATGCCTCCTGGCCAGAAAGACACCTCCAAGGTATGGAAGTGGCTCCCTGAAATAGTGGCCCAGGCAGGCAGCAGAATGCAGACTAGAAGACAAAGGCTTGGAAGTTTCATTTCTAACATTTGATCTGTAGTTGTCTTGAGGGTATAAGGAAGGTGGAGTGTGTTTAACCCAGCTGGGGCTGTCTCTATGTGGTGTCTGCTCGAACACATTCCTGGGGAGGCACCACCCCCTACCCCCCACTGAGGAATGTGTCCTTGCTCCCAACACCCTCTGGGGTCATCCATTACCCTGCCAGCATGGTGTACAACAGGATTCCCAAACTCCAGACGTCACACGCCGCATCATAGCCTTGCCGCTTCAGGACCTACAAGGGACAAGAGACATAGGAAGTACCTCAGTAAGGGACTCAGCTTCAGAGCACGTTCCTCAGGGTACCATGTGTGGCCACAGGCCTTCACAGCCTGCCCTGCGCAGAGCACTGCCAGGCTCGGTGTGCAGACTTAGAAGAGGCACCTCTACTTGAGGCCAGAAGTTTTAATAAATTTACTATGTAACCTTTCTTATTTTCAAACTTGGCATTGAACCCATGGCCTTCACTCTAAACTACACCCCCAGCTCTTTTCACTTCTTAGCTTGATACAGGGTCTTGTTAAGTCACTAAGTTGCCCAGGTTTGGCTTAAACTAGCAATCCTATGTTTTTCTTGCTGGTCTGATTTCTTGGACTTTTATAAGGGCTAATGTAAATTATTTTCCTTCCCAGCAATACTTTTTATATTCACACTGATCAGTGAGGGAGTTCCTGCAGCTTATTTTCAGAGGGCACAGCTTGCCCAAGTGTCTGGATGGCCCTTAAGAGGGCTTCTCAGTCTGCTCCCCAGCTGCATGTCCCAGGACTCAGGTGCATCACTGCTGTGAACCAGGGGCTGGGATTCCTCTCGGTCACTGGGCCTCTGTGAGTTCCCAGGCTGCCTTTTTTCTCAGACTTGCCACTGGTCACACGCAGGCTAGAATAGCTTGGATGGTTTCCATCAGAAGGCTGCCCGGAGTCCAGTCTGTTTCACCCCCTGACCCCCCCAGCCCACCAGCAGCACCAGCACTGCCGTTCTGCTCCTCCATTTACCATCAGCGCACAAAGTAAAGGATTTATTTTCAAGCCCACAGCAGTGCTGTCAGGACTAATGGAAACCGGCCCTAGAAAACATGAAAACGGACCTTCACAAGATGCCCAGGCAGAGGATCTCTGAGAGGGGCCAGGGAGCACACAGGGCCCTAAATACATATAAGCTTTTTAAAAAATTGAATTCTTTATTGGTACATTTTATATGTACATCATGACATATGTGAGCTTTTAGCTGTAAGTCACTATAGAACCTGATACTACACTATGCAGCCCGGATAAACCTCAAGCTCAGCAATCCTCCTGCCTCTGCCTCCTGACTGCTGGGATTACAGGTGTGAGCCACCATGCCTGGCACTGTGGTATGTGGCATTGGTTGCCGGTGGGCATCAGTAAACACACCCAGCATTGTAGGTAGTTACTGGGGATGGAACTCAGGACCTTGCGCTTGCGAGGCAGGTGCTAGAACCACTGAGCTAAATCTCCGGCCCGAACCTGGTATTCTCAAATGCAATGGCAGTTAACTTAGTTCTGTCAGAGAAGGCAAAGTGCAACAGAAACTGCGGTGCAGAGAAGGCACATGACTTCAGTCTCTCTCCTGCGTCTGACCCTAGACAGCCCATCAGTGCTGCGTCACCTTGTATTATCATCTCGCTCTCACTTGTAATAGACAGGCAGACTGGATCCAAAATGTCCACAGTGAGATGGCAGTTTTACATGAAAATGTCACTGTTTAAAAGTTTTCTTCAGCTAGGAAATTAAAATGATAAAATTAATCATCGGAGCAAGCCTGGCTGACTTCCAGGAGAACCTGCTCTTCTTTTTATCTCTACAGGAGGTCCTCACACCTTTCCAATGCACTGCTGCATCTTTCCTAATCTATCACCCCAACCCTCTGGCCACTATGCACACAGAAGCAGCAGAGAACTCTGTGTGGGCCTGCTAGGCCTGTCTGCCCAAGGGAGGGCTCAAGGGACCTCACCTCAGGGGCCACGAAGTTCGCTGTATAGCAGGGGGTCATCAGCAGCCCATTTTCTGCTCGCAGCTGCTTGGCGAAGCCAAAGTCACAGATGCGGATAGATTCGGGGTTTCCAGACTCATCCATGTACAGAATGTTACTGGGCTTCAGGTCCCGGTGCACAACCTAGAGGACAGGAAATGTCGCACAACAACAGTAGGAGAGAGAAGGAGTGTGCGTGGGAGGGACTGTTTACAGGTTCCGCAAGAGGGGTGGCCATCCTGTCTCTCATGATGGCTGGCCACTAGGTCTCCACGTCCACATCACCTTTTGTTTTAGAGTGATGCTGAATAAGTAGGGAAACAAGTGCCTGTGTCGGGGATGGAACTGCTTACTGTAGCTGGTCCACAAAAGCAGCTGGGTGTCACTGCAGGAGTGTAAAAGTCCCAAAGGTTGCTGTCATTCTCTAAATATTTACTCTGTGCCTCTTGGATGCCAAGCACTGTCAGGGGTTGGGCAGCACCAGCATGTGGCCTGTTGCGATGGGCATGCCAACTCATGGTGGGCAGGAACAGGCCTGCACAGACATAGCAACCTCACCTGAGGCCCACTTAGCACCAGCATTCCCAGAACATCCTACAGGGACAATGAAAGCTGCCCACGATGACAGGGCTAGTGAGACCTCAAAGGAAAGTGGCTATTTAGGGCACAAAGGGATGTCTTATGAGGGGACAGAGGGCCACTGTGGGGACATGTGCTGAGTGCCTTTAAACGGCTTAGACCAGAGCATCTCAATTGTCTTGTTATCGTCCAGTGACAGCATCTACAAGGGAAATTAAAGGGACATGCTCAGGAAATGAGCTTGGTTTACAGACTCCTCTGGATAAGGAAATGAAAGGCCCCGACTCAGTTCTGTCACCTCCTGCCTTAAACAGAAGAACCTAGTGCAAGCCTCAGCTCAAGAGGCTGCTTTTAGTGCTTGTCCAAGGGGGGGAAACTGTATGCAGTACTCCTGGAACCAGGTGTCTATGCAAAAGGAAACCTTGTGTGGTCCTGAAAGAATATTCTGTCCAGAGATGCGTTCATTTGAAAGGATTACTATCGTGCATACACACCTGGCCATGGCGGTACTGCCCTCTTCATGAAAATCACAAAGAAAGATGGAGAACAAGGCTTACTCAGTGTTGAAGGCTGGGTATGGCCTAGAGCTAGAGTGCAGCGTTGGGTGGGTCCTCAACCTTCTTAAACTCTTGGCCCATCGCCGCGCCATGGACATGGCCTGTGCTTGGGACTCAGGGATGAAAACTCAACACAGCTGGGGTATCTGAGTTTTCTGAACCTCGACTGTCACTGTCATTTCTGGTGAGTGTCCCTGTGCACTGATTAATGACATTGGGCTCAATATACTTGAAATATTGAAAATTCTGAATGTCCGTTTGTCAAGGCTAGATTTAACATTTTGCTCCCTAAAATTGGTCCAGGTAAATTTAATTTATTAACATAGCTCTTGGATATACTCTATATACAAATTATTTTAGACTGTTGAAGGGTGGCAGAATACATTACTTGCACAATACACACTACTCTGCAGATTATTTTGAGCTTCAGGAATTGAAGGAAGTAAATGAGAAAGCTCTCTGACCTCTGCCTATTTATTTAAAAATAGGACACAGTGCTTCCCTTTTCTACCAGGAAGTGCAGAAGTTACTAATCACCAGAGACGATGTAGATCCTTGCTAGCCTGAGATGGAGCCTCTGCTGGCTCCTGTGTGGTACCTGCTCACTTGGCTGCCCTTGAATAGTGATCTGTTTGTGTTTTGCTCACTCATCTGTCTGTGTCACTCTACCTTACACAGCCACAGCCAGGGGGCGTCACATGGAGGGCAAAGACCACTCTTCACTCTTCCTCCCTTTGGACTCACTGTGGTCTGGAGGGACTTGGCACAGTCAGAGGACCTGCCTGGAATCCACAGCTCCCCCACAGCTTCAGTTCCCTGTGGCTATGCCCAAGCTGCTCTGGCTGCCACGGCGGCCTTACCCCCTGGGAATGCAGGTAGTCCATGGTCTTGGTGATGGTGCACAGCACATCGCTTGCCTCACGCTCCGAGAAGCACCGCTGCCGGAGGATGCGGTCCAGAAGCTCCCCGCCCCGCATCAGCTCCATCACCAGGTACACGTACTTGCCGTCATCATACACCTAGGAGCCGAAGGGGTACATGCCAGCCTCAGCCGCAGCCAGTATGTGTCATGCTCCCCAGCTGCCAGCTACCGAGAAAGATGGGGCAGAGGACAGAGGAGGCAACCTATGTCCCCTGGAGTAAGAGCAAGAGACACTCAACATGTGCACGGAGCTTATGCAAAATAAATGTAGTTCTTCTGTTGGCTGGAGAAACAAAAAGCAGAGGCAGTGTGGCCACTGCATAGAGATCACTCACATCTTTGAGGGTGATGATGTTGGGGTGCTGGCCGTATCGCAGGAGGATCTCAATCTCTTCTGAGGGATCTCTTTTACTCTTATCGATGATCTGGAACACACACACATAAGGCGAGAACGGGCTTGCTGCTGGGCTTGTAGACAGGCACTTGGTGGATCTTTCAAACAAGAGCAACAGACTCAAGTGGCCTCACCATTCCCTCCCTGAACTTCCAGCCTTATATCCTACACTTAATCTCTCCTGGGAATGCAGAGCCAGGCCTTTCTGCCTGTTCTACATGAGTCACATTTATACAAGATGGCATAGAGTGAATTTTTAGACAAAGGAAAGTTTCCTACAGTAAAAAACACATAATCATGATTTCAGTCACACTTATCCCAGCATTCCTGCCACTTTCTGAAGCAGTTCTAGAAATCTTCTCTCATGGTTGTCTTTATTAGGTGTGGCCAGAAATATGATGAATGGTGCCACTGAGTGTTGTCCAACAGAAAGGCAGATTTATAAAAACATTACCATGTGTCCTCATTCACCTTATTCCCTAGATCTGGCACCATATGGCTTCTGGCTCTTTCCTAAAGTCAAAATTACCACTGTAAGAGACAGGGAAAGGGGACATCACTAGAGCCCTCTACAATAGGTCCTAGATTCCTACCAGTCACCATGGTACTGGCTAAAAGTTAGAGAATAGATGGAATGAGACTTACAATGCAGCTGAGTCTTGAGTTTTGATCAATGCTGCTCTAGGCAACAAAGACAAAAGGCTCCAAATGCATCTAGAATTTACTGAATACAATCACGAGAAGGAAGAGGAAATTAGAGAGCTTTGATGTCATCTAGAGAATTATGGCCAAACACCTGGCATGATGGTGCCAGGCAGGGCTGTTAGGGAGTGGGCACTGCTTATCTTGGCTGGGTAGAAGAAACCAGTACTGGGGCCAGCTGCAATTGGCAAGTGGCTCACAAGTTCAGTGAGAAGCAATAGTTCAGGGGAAAGGATTTTAATTGGAATCATGCTGACCTCAGCTGCATTTAACTCGGCAGGACCCTGCACTTCATAGAGCAGGACTTGCACCTTGGTGACAGCCATTAGCAAAGGAGCAATACTAGCCCAACTCTGCTGGCTGACATGCCCATGTGAGTCACACAGGGCTCCCATCTGACTTGTGATATAAAACAATAGCTGAATTAGGTAAAGCAAGAAGCATGTGCCACTCATCATAGCCTGTTAGGATTGGGCAGGGATGTCTGGCACAGACCACAGACTAAATGTTTTGGATTGACTCCGGATGCTGAGGCAGCCATGACAGTGCAACAAAAGATACCAAACAGACCTTCCAGATCTACTTCAGAACGTGACAAGAATAGTTCATTGTATTTTTCAATTAAATCTCATGAGTGTAAACCTTCAAACTCCAGCATTAGGATGGAGAAGGGTGGACATGGGCAGCTCTTGCAGGCACCACCAAGGAACATAACTTGTGTTTTCACTTCCTGGCAGGCCCTGGACTGGGCACCTGGGCTTCTTAGGTGTGCATTCTGGCACTGTGCACACTGAGCATATTCTACAAACTCCACCAGCTGCTCCATGATGTGAAGTTCACGGTTCTCACCAACACACATGGGAATAGAGTGGGTTGGATTTTCCTCAGGAGCAGAAAGGTACAGGGTAGTTCTTTCTCCTTTCATACCCTTCCACACCCAGAATTTGTACCTAATGTCTTAGGACAGTAGATAAAATTGTTTCACCTCATGAAAATAGTTGGTTTCCTACAACAGAATGTCATGAATCCAAGCCTCTCTTGAGATAGGAAGTCCCCTTTGGAGGTTTCTAACTTGGGCCCTGCCCCCCACCTTTGTGGGAAGGGAGCTGGTGAGGCAAAGGGATCATTCATGTGACAGTAATGGCACATATGTTACAAACAACACACAGGATAGAAGACACTGCAAACGCCTAACAGCAGTGTGCATTATTCTTGAGTGTTAGTTCCTTCTCAGTTTAAAACTTTCACTCTGGAGAACATGCAGCTATGTCACCACTAAAGTATGGGGATGATTTGCTTTTGGTTTCTGTAACACTGAAGACTCTAAGTGGAGCTTTACATAGAAGTCAATTCCTTTTTCTCTAGACGAATTCAAGAGGCTGTGGTAGTCTTTGACACACTGCTGTTACTTGGTGCCCTCCTCCTCACTATCTATACTCCATTGTTAGAAAAAGCCACAAAGTTGGAAATCCTCCAGCCCAGGTCTGTTTTAAAGAGCAGCAGCCTATCCAAGCCAGTCATAACCATGCTGTGCTCTGACAGGCCTATGATTGGCCTTTGATAACAATCAGGAAGACCAATAAGGCACCCTCTTTGACACAGACTCTCTCTCCTCTAGCTACTTTTAATTCCATGAATGGAGACTTCTATTTCTGGGGTAAGCCAGCACACACTACAATGTTCTAAAGGAGAGACACCTATAAAGGACTCATGAATCCAAACAGAGTAGGTCACACCTATAATCCAGGATGGTGGGAGGCAGAGGCTAGGGGATCATAAATTTGGTGTTAGCCTGGGAAAGCAACATAGTGACTACACAAGATCCTTTGTCAAAATAAAAAATATCAAAATATACTTTACACATTGACCTGCTCCTCACTGTGAAACTACAGGGAGATGGGGAAAGGATAGTCATGGGGAAAGTGGCACGTTATGTGCATGTACAAATATGCCATTAATCCATTAATCTGTATAACCAATATGCTTTAATAAAAGAGCAGCAAAAAGATAAAAATGAATTTAAAAGGTGCTGGGGATATAGATCATTGTGAATATTTTGAGTTTAATCTACAGTTCTGCCCCCTCCCCTTAAAAGGATCTATTAACAGGGGAGGGGCTCTCTATTTTTTCATTTTTTTCTTTGAGACAGGGTCTCATTTTGTAGTTTAGGCTGGCCCTGAGTTCACTGTGTAGCCCAGGCAAGCCTCGAACTCACAGCAATCCTCCTGCCTCTGCCTCCTGAGTGCTGGGATTACAGGTGTGAGGCACCACACCTGGCACTGTGTCATTTGCTACCTGGGAATGAACATGGGACCTTGCCCTTGTAAGTCAGACTCCAGAACCACTTAGCTAAATCCCAGCAGCTCCCGGAGGGGCTCTTTAAAGTGTCAAAGCCTGGTGGTGCTGTGAACCTGTCCTTCCACCTTTGGAAACACCTCAGCAGAGAGGGCCCCAAACTACCCCCTCCCTGGGCTAGAGTCTATCTTTCCAATTTGAGAAGGTTAAAATACATTTGTGATCTTACCAAAAATCAGTAGCTGATCCTTTTTTTTTTTTGCAAAGGCCACTTCACCATAAAATGATGTATTTTTAGCATAAATATGTTGGGTTTCCTCCCAAAGGAACAGGATGCAGAATAAACAAGAAAGAGGAAACCTTTTCTGTGTTGTCAGGGACACTCATCAAGGAAGATGCAGTGCAGATGCGTCCTATACTGTCCCTTTATTTAAGCCTGGGGAAGGAATGTAAGTAGACACTTCTACTTCTGGATGCATGCATAAATAATTGTGAAAAGAAAGAAATATGAATAATCTTGCCTTCCTGTGGGAGGGGAACTTGAACCTGAGGCCCCTGAGTGGGAGACCTTGGTGTATTCTTTGTAAATTTTTTGAATTCCAGATATGACTATTTTGTCTATACAAAAAATGAAATATGAAGGCAGTGGTATTACTTGAGATTCCAAATGATTGATTTATCTATTTTTCCCAAGTAGCTATTTTATTCCTATATCTTCTATTGTTGAAAGCTATGAGATAACTAGCACTGATAACTATGTGTAATTAATCAGTGTTTTTAAAAAGATTACCTTAAAGTTGAATCAACATTTGAAAAATATTTTAAGACTGTAATAAAAATCAACATGTACGTGAGAAAGTTAGGGACTCCCATGGTGGGAGAAAAATGTGGAACAACAAAATAAAGTCCTGGGCATGATGAACGGTGACTTTGTGTAGCATGGGATGATTCCACAGACCACCATGACACCTCAGTAAAACCACAGAACCAGAATGTTTGCATGAAATGAGGAACGGTTCCCGTGTTCAGTTTCTTCATCTTTACAAACTGGAACAGCCTCGTGCATCTCTCCAACCCTGGAAAGCTTAAAGTGACAGGTCTCCATCTCTTCCCGCCCCTACAGAAAGCCCTTCATACACCAGATGGCTGTCACCTGCCACAGTTATGCTCCTGAACATCCCTTTAGATTTTCGTCCCTGAATCTTCCCTTCAGGTCGATGCCACGGAACAGAACAAAGTTCAAAATAATATCAGGATAAAAAGGCCCAAGGAAAATATCGGCATTCACATATAAGTGCAGATGGAGGAGGCTTTGTGATGGACTGGCTGACGAGGTGTGGCTTGAGCTGTCGTGAATTTGGAAGGGACACGCAGTGCAGAGAGGTGGGCAGTCAGTGCCTCCAAGGCCCACCGGCTGTGAGTCACCCTCATGAAGGAACTGTGTGTGCTCACAGGAATATGAGCTCCTTGGAAGCTCACTGATCTCCTCCTGCAGGTTTGTCTTCACCTGCAGAAGGCAGAAGGGCACCGAGAAATGCTCCCAGTCTCAGGGAGCAGGTGGAAGTGTGCAGGGGAAGTGGACACCCCTGCTGGAAGGGGTTCGTCACTGCAGAGCTGTGACTGGCATGGGTTCTTACTCTGCCCTCCACACTCACTGCTTTTTCAACCCTGCCTGAGCAACTGGGCCCCATGCACAGGCCACACTAGCGCAGATTCAGGTTTGACCTCATGTTGTCACAAGTGCTGGCTGCTTTGTCTGCAACTTTTTTTTTTGGAAAGCTTTTTTGCTTAGTTTTAGTTTCCTTTTTGCAGGAAGGGTGAGTTATTTGAGAGAGTGAATGTGGGAAAGTGGTAGTGAAGTGTGATGGCTGGTCCTTGAGTTCAGGGCTGCAGTGAGCCGGGGAAAGCCTAGTCTAGGAGGTGGGTTTGGAGCACATCATTCAGAAATAGTAAGTGACCATCAGAGAAATTCTTCTCTGTGAGGTTGGTTACTTGGAATTGATATTGTTAGACTTGTTTCTACTTAGAGCGAGGCCTGGTAGGTCAAGTTCTTTATTCTGAGAATAATAATATTTTATAATCCTTATAGTGGAATGCAATCTAGAGCGGGATTGTTAGTATGTGTGACTGGGAATCAGCCTTCTGTGTCCAAGAGCGTGCTCCATGATACTGACGGCCCGGAGGAAGGGCCTGGGAGAAGAGATGGTTCTGCTTCTCTCCTCAGTCCCTCCTGGCAGCAGCTGTACACAAAGGCCACCTGTCAGAAAGTGGCAGTGAAGGCTGCATAGTACACACTGTGTGTCCTCTGTCCTTAGAAGTGTTAAGTCAGTGTCTGTACCTCGAGGGGGCAACTGTGGCTTCAATAGTCGATGACCCAGGATGATGGCTTTCCAAAGTGGGCGAGCAATTAGACCTGGGTCAAATCCAGTGCTATCTCTGGTGGTCAGAGCTGGTACATACAAGGCTTTGCTACCACTGGAGCTCTTTCCTCCTTGCTTTTGGTGTCTGGATCTCTCCTTGTCTTTCTCATCTCTCTTCACCACTAGGAATATTCCTGGGCACTGACTGGGGCCATGGAGTGAGCTCAGGGGCTTGCAGGACACTTGTGTCCCCCTGTCCTGTCAAAGGGTCAGTATGATGTTTGAAGCAAGGTAGAAGAGTATGTACTAATTTGAAAAATCTAACAAATACTTTCACTGTAAAATCAATTTAAACAAATCACACAGAGAAAGGGCTTCTATGTTTCTCTCCTAGAGAAAAATTAAAATTTTCATGTCAGTCAGTCCTTCTAAAAATAAGCTGTATTCAGGCAAGCATCTGCTTTAATTGCATGTCTCTTTGGGTTGACAGATTACATACACAGTATGCAAATGAGCACAGACATGGGAACACTGTTTTATACAGCCTGGTGTGGATTCAAATTGCAGGCCTACTCATGTGTATGGCAGCCTGACCTATCACTGTGACTAAGAGCTGGGTGGCACATGCTCTGGTACAATTTTAAGGGTCTTTCCTTGTTTCCATCCAGTTCTATTGTCCATGCAAGCTAAGACATTTGAACAACACAGCAATGAGCTGCTGAAAGGTGTGTGGCCTCCTCTTGAAGCACACAGTTCCCTCAAGGACAATTCGGCTTCTGCTGACAACACAGGAGGGGTCTGCCTGCCTTTGCCCAAGTGGACATATTTGAAGATGAAATGGGCCAAGAGAAAAGACTAAAACCATAGAAAATTTCATTTCATTTCAGATTCTTGGTTTCATTCCAGTTTTTGCTATAGCTTCTGGTTCTGTGAGCAATACAGTTCCTAAATAGCCACAGGCTTGAGTACTGGGGGCCTAGCATGGTGCCTGCTCTGTGTCCAGTGAAACAGTGTGTCTACAGCCCAAATCTACTACCTTCCTCTGTCCAGAAATCTGTGTAGAATCAGTGTGATCATCAGCCCAAAAGTGGCCTGAATAGTTTTATCATACTTAGATTTTATAAAAAACTAAATTTGAGGCTGGAGATTTAGCTAAGTGGTTCCAGTGCCTGCCTAGCAAGCACAAGGGCCCTGGTTCAATCCCCAGTAACTACATACAACAATAGCGGGTGTAGTGACTCATATCCACCATCAATCAGTACCACATACCACAATGCTGGACAGGGTAGCTCACGCCTGTAATCCCAGCACTTGGGAGGCAGAGGCAGGAGGATTGCTGAGTTCAAGGCTTGCCTGGGCTACACAGTGAGCTCAGGGCCAGCCTGGACTACAAAGCGAGACCCTGTCTCAAAAAAACCCAAAAAAACAAAACTAAACCCAAAACTAAATTTGAAGTAAGGCTGCTAGGAACACATATCCGTGGTACTACCAAGTAGTAAAATGAAGATGATAAGAAATCTCTTCATGTGTCTACTAAAGCTTAGTTTATCCTTATTGGTGACTGGCTTTCTTGAACTGTTGGACCCACTGCAAAAGTCTCAGAGGCCCCCTGCTTCCCAGCACCTACATCCCGGCAGACAGGAAGTCCACAAACCTCCAAATAGGTTGTGGTGATGAGCCTTAGAAGGAAGACAATGCAGGTGTGGGAGACTGAGTGACTGGGACAGTCTGGTGACCTTTAGAGGAGACTGTAGCCTGTGCACAGGGTTTGGAGGGGCGACACCGCTGTCTGCGGAGGTCTGGAAAAGGTGTTCAGACACAGGGACAATAGGAGCTTCATGTGCTCTGGGAAGAGCGAGGAGTTCATTCCAGTGGAGGGCTGGGCCAAGGAAACAGGGCTGAGGCCAGGATCTCAGCAGGAAGGGTTCTTGATCCTGGCTGGGTGAGACAGAACAAGTTGAGGTGGGGTTTAGGTAGAGATGACTGAGACCTCCCCTCTGCTCGTAGAAAACAGACAGCGGTAGGCAAGGGCTGGACTCAGGCCCTGCAGGGAGGAGGGGCCCCACACAGCTGTCCACTGGCACAGAGGATGGCTGTGTGTGGGGAGCTAGGATGTTTGCTGCCACCACAGGCTCTTCCTGGAGACACTAGACTTGCACTTCTCATCTACTTGAAGCATGACCCACTGTCCCATCCCACATCAATGTCAGCCGGCTTACTGCCTCTCTTTCTGGGGGCACAGTGTGAAGCGGGCGTGAGGGCTCCTGAGTGGCATGAGGAGTCAGAGCTGTGAGCAGGTAGAGGGAGCACACAGGGAGTGGTCCTTGGCATTGGATACACTATCTGGACATCCCTCCCGGACACACTGGAGCCATTCACCCTCTAGCACTGACTCTGGTCACTGGAGGGATAATGCCCTGACTACATGGTGAGAGCTAATTGAGCTAGTAATGCAGTGCTCTTGGAAAGGCCTTGGCACTGTGCTCACTGTCATCACCCTCATCATGGCAGAGCTACTGTGCTAAGGCTCAGTGCTGCCCCATGACTACTGCTTCTGCCCCTAGGAGTGCAGGCGGGTAGGGAGTTTGCTCCTGTTGCACTTGTGTGGGGTTCACCAAAGAGGCCAATGTGGTGGTGTTGGCACCGTCACAGTGTAGGTTCGTTAGTTCTGTGCCCATAAGCCATGCCCTGCATTAAACAGACACAGGTCGAGAGCTCTCTCAGGCCCAGCAGTAGTGAGCCCGGGGAATCAAGACAATTGTGTGACGCAGACAACTCTTCAGTAGATCAGTTATGATGTGTTCGTGTATTTATGTATTTCTGTCTCCTGCTCTAGGGCATGGCCAGGAAATTTTCCATTTGTAGAAAACAGCACTGGCAAGATTTGAAAACAAAAGAAAAATGAACAAGCCTCTCTCCTGGTTCCTGTAACATGGCACAGAACCTTGGGTGGACTGCAAGTATTCTTTTTCTTTCAAACATATCTTCATCCTTCCTTTTAATCCCTCTCCATTGTATGGCCTTCAGTGCTCCACAATCAGTTCCACTTAAATCTGACTTTAGATGAAGGAAGAAAGGAAGGAAGGAAGGAAGGAAGGAAGGAAGGAAGGAAGGAAGGAAGGAAGGAAGGAAGGAAGGAAGGAAGGAAGGAAGGAAGGCAGGCAGGCAGGCAACCTGAAGCCTGAGGTGCACGCAGGTCTGTTCTGTCACCACACAGTCCAGTTGTGTCATCTCCCCCACCAGCCTCCTGGAAGCAGGGCTCAGCTGTCAACTGTAATGTGTCTGACAAAGGAGGAGGCAGAAGGGGATGCAGCGAGTCTGTCACACACAGCCATCCTCACAGCTGGGGCATGGGTGAAGCTGCAGGAGTCAAACCTACGGGCTGTGGGGTGAGAGGTAGGGTGGCTCTGCCAGAGGCTGTACTGTCTGTGGAGGGTGCTGGACATTTTGTGTTGTGTGCCAAAGTCCCGAGGGAGGGCTCAACCCTAGGAAACCACACAAACACACACACACACACATGCACACACATATGCACACACATGCACACACACAGGTGTGTGAACACACACAAACTGTACGTGACCTAACATTCACAGAGCACAAGCTGCTCCCTTCTCTCAGAAGGACTTGCAACCTGAGTCAGCGCTGTTACTGTGAGGTGCCCACTGGACACTGAATCACATTTAGATCACCCCATTTCCAGAAAAGAGTCTCTCAAAACTCAGTGAAGAGGATCCATGATCTCCCAAAGAGCTCCCGGAACTTTATCTGAGCTCTTACCCCAGCAGAAGGCTGACATAGGCTGGGCTTCTCAGCTTGCCAAGATCCATGTTAGAGCTGAGTGACTGGCAGGGGTGGGCACAGGGTACACAGGGTGCCTAGAATGCTGTCCCACATGGCCTGGGATTGATATCTGCCCTGGGCCGAAACCAGTGACTCGGACACAGTCCTCACTGGTTGTGACTGCTGCCTTCTTTGGCCTGCTCATTACTGAGTGGGGACAGTTCTGAGCCACCTGCTTACTAGATGAGGAGGATGCACCCCCCACCAACTCTCAAAATG
>PVIC010012464.1:0-39638 GCA_004025085.1 Thryonomys swinderianus
CCCCCCCCCCGCCCCCCGCAGGCTCCTCAGCCACGAGCAGTCTTGTTCCTGCACAGTGTTCCCCAAATTTCTTTCCCTCTCTTCTTTTAATAATACTTTTGGTGCTACCTTAAATTACCTCCTGGTTAAACCAATAAAATCTTGACTACTGCATGAATGCTCTCCTAAACTCCATATTTTAAGCATGGTGCCTTATTCTTATAAGTTGTACCAGTTAATGCAATTATTGCTCCTTTCTTCCTGGGACACAATTCTGAGCGATAATCACAAATTGGAAAACTATCTTATTTACCATTGGGGTGTATGAGGGACTCAAAGCTGGGCTTTTTTTTTTTTTTTTTTTTTTTTTGCAGTACCGGTGATCAAACTCAGGCCCTTGTGCACGTTGCCGCTTGAGCTAAATCCCCAGCCCCAAAGCTCGGCCTTTTGAGCAAAAGCCATAATCATCAATCCTGTTCATCAAAAGTATTATATTCTAAAATACCAACAGGAAAGGAAAAAATTGCATGTATTGTAGAATTTCTAGTATCTAAAAAACTTCTTTCAAAAATATGCTTTTCCTTTTTTAATAAATAATATTATTTTACCTGCTTTAGAACAGTCAGCGTGTTACTTTGAGGTAGGTCTTACAGGGTTAGAACTGTTTTCTTGGCTCTGAAAAGAGCTCCTGTAAATCCATCGCCTGGTTTACGCCTCCTGACACAACAGGCGCTCGGCAGCATTCCACTGCCCTAAGCGCTTTACTCGTTGGAGTCTTTTGGAAGATCATTATCAGTTTTTTCTTGGGGTAGTAATTATTCTCATTATTTCAACTATTCTCCGACACAAAACCCTTTTTTTTTTTCAGGCACCACCGTGGCACTTATTATTCTTGCCTTGGGGTTTCTGCTGTCAGCCCAGGTTTCCCCGCATGTCACTTTCAAACCAGCACCTCCATCAGGCCAGAACGCTACGTGCACAAGATACAGGTGAGATTCGTTGGGTCCTGTGTACACGATACCTTTCTTTTGGGTAGGGGTGGACTGTTCAGGAATTTAGGGGCCCGCCGGGTGTCGAGCTGTATGTGTGAAGGGAAAGCCGTGAGAGAGGCCAGGACCGTCAGGAAGGGGCGGCGTCTGGAAACAGACTACAGACTTCGGGGCAAGGCGGAGCATGCGCATCCGTTCTGGTGCTGTGTTCTGGAGATGAACACGGGGTTAATGTAAATCAGGAGCGTGGTGAGGCTGGCCGGGCTCCTAGATGGCTTGGGACATCTGTCAGCCGGGTGGAATAAATGGCTCCACTTAGTGGTAATTAAACTTAGAAGCGGCACATAGTGTCTGGAACTCTCACAAACGCCCCTTACTGAGTTTTACCAGTCCCTTAAACGGAAAAGAAAGGTCCCCTCCCCACGCGGCCCTTCCACAGGCTCAGCAGAGAGGAAAGGAAGTGGAGAAAAGCAGAGCTGTGCAGGTCGGCTGCAGGCGTGCGAGCTCAAGCCCTGTGTGCACCTGGGTGATCACGGGCCGGAAACGGGCGCTGCTGGCGGAGGCGAGGCGAGCTCACGAACGGGGCCCAAACCGTTCGATTGTACTCCATGGCAGTGGAGTCTAATTTTTTTCTTTTACCTAATTTTAGCTGTTTTAAGGCTAGTAACTCCTTTAACGTACATGGGTAAAATAAGACCTACCTTTTAAAAAGGAAAAAATCCTTTTAGCTTCACACAGATGGACACAACCTTCAAATCAGTGGACGGGATTTCTCAGGTCAGTGCTGCGGAAGCGGCTCGGGGGCAGCTCCACGGGGGCGCACGGGCAGTTGTGTCAGGCCTGAGTTCCGTGCTCAGGAGCACCTCCTCCCCAGAGAGGGCTGAGAGGAAACGAACCGTCCCATTCCCCACGAGCTGGACAGGAAACCTACGTGCAGCTTCTAATTAGCCCTGTGGCGGCTTCTCGCAGCAGTGCGGGACGCTTCAGTACCCCTTTCCCACTGAACTGTGGTGCTGACTCGCCTTTGGAAAATACGCTTAAATCACCTCTTCTGTCTCACTATGTTTCCTCGCATCTTTATTGGCTTGCTGGTTTTATGGTCTATTATATTTATCCTAATACTACTTAAAGGTATTATCATAATGGAAGGTAGAGGGCATAAACTGTTAGGTAATAATCTTTACTTACATGTCCACCATATTAGCTAAAAAACAGTAGAGCTGCTGGGCATGGTGGCTCACACCTATAATCCCAGCACTCCAGAGGCAGAGAGAGGAGGATTGCTGAGTTCGAGGCTTGCCTGGGCTACATAGTGAGCTGAGGGCCAGCCTGGACTACAAAGCGAGACCCTGTCTCAAAAAACAACAACAACAACAACAAAAAAAAACAGAGCTGCTGGAGGAGTTCTGCATTCTCTGGCTTCTTTTGTTTTGGATAGGTAGTTTATGTATGTATTTTTAGCACAGTTATCTCTTACAGTCAATTAAGAATTATTTTTGTCCCAGGCATGGTGACTCAAGCCTGTCATCCCACCACTCAGGAGGCAGAGGCAGGAGGATTTCTGTGAGTTTAAGCCTTGCCTGGGGTACGTGGTGAGCTCAGGGCCAGCCTGAACTACGAAGCGAGACCCTGTCTCAAAAAAAAGAATTATTTTGCTTGATTACTATAGGATACTTTCCAGATCTACTGTTTCTTTTAAGGTTGGTGGCCAGAATAAGATTGGTATTGTTAGTCAAGTGGAGGCAGAAAATAATCATCCAGAGAGTGTTAGAAAACATTTTAGGAATTTTTGGCGAACAAATGACTATATGGAGTAGCACGAAATATCTATAAATCTTTGGTGATGGACATAATGAAATAGTTTTTCTGACATTAACTTTTAGAGTTGAAATAAAATACTTAAGAATAGCTCATTGTCAAGCAATTTATGATCATCTCTTTATCCTTTTGATTCTTCTAAGTTATCTAACATTTCAACATAAAATTATAATGAATTGAGTGAAATAATACAGCTTAATTTTATTCTTATAACAAAATAGCCATTTTTAAAAACAGAAACTACTTCAGGTGTCCTTTTAGGAGTAAGGGATATAAAATTTATTACATGCCTTCTTTCAGATTAGTATTTTAAAGAAATGGATAGTACACATAGTCTTTTTAGAATATGACTAGAGTTCTTATTGATTTAATTTTTTTAATTTGAGGGGGTTTTTACTTTGGTGTGTGTGTCTGTCTGTCTGTCTGTTTTGGGGTTTTTTTGATTGTTTTTGAGACAGGGTCTCGCTTTGTAGTTCAGGCTGGCCCTCAGCTCACTATGTAGCCCAGGCAAGCCTCGAACTCAACAATCCTCCTGTCTCTGCCTCCCAAGTGCTGGGATTACAGGCACGAGCCACCACGCCCGGGTGTGTATCTGTTTTGAGACAGAATCTCACTGTGTTGTTCAGGTTGGCCTTGAACTCACTATGTAGCTCAGAGTAACCTTGAATTCGTGGCAGTCCTCCTGCCTCAGCCTTCCAGGCTCCAGGATTGCAATCATGTGCCTGGCACTGATTTTGTTTCTAAAACTATCTCTGTACTTTTCTACTGTTTAAGGCAGACATGACACTCTCACGGAGTACCTTAAAATGAACAGTGTCCATATGGTGAATGTCAGCAGTGTGCTTTCCCCGTGGAATAAAATGCAGTAGAGGAGTTAGTTTCATGTGAAGACCCAGGGCCTTCCCACATCGCCAGGCCTCTTAATTTGGGGACGGGGTCTCCCTAGGTTGCTCAGCTCAACCTGGTAAGATTTGAGTGCCTGTGCCTACTAACTTAGTGCTTCCTGTAGAAATCTCTACACTGCTGAGCAGCTAATCTGTCTGGCTGAAGTAAAGGACTTCAAGAAGTTGTTTTTTCATTTAAATCCAATAAATATTGTTTGTGTAGAAGGCACTACTATAGGCGAAGGCCAAGGGTATTGTAGGTTGGACCTTACTAGTAACTTATACCCCAAGAAATTGACTACCCTAAACAACTCCCAATGAGAACTTCCCCTATTTAGAATATTTTTTTTAAATGATACCACTTTATTCTGAGTCTTCCTTAGATTCTGTGAACTAAACATATTAAAGAACCTCTTTCAGAATTGCATTTTAGCAGATCAAAATAAAAGATGTATATGAATTGATAATAACATGTCAGTGCCTGTATAAAAGCGATCATAGAGTATGCACTGAGGATAGCAGAAAGGACTCTTTTTCTGAGTATTTCCTGAAGCATGTGTCTCTGATAGTATGCCCTCGTATGCCCGAAATGGTCTCCAGCCACATAACCCTCTCTCAAGTTACTAGTGTCCTCTCCTTTTCATATCTAGTCCATCATATTTTCCTCTGAGAGCTAAGCAAGTTTTGAGGAACCAGATCTTTCCTACATATCACTTCAGTCAGAAGTTAACATTTTTAAAGTATAACCGCAGTGTATACAAATCACTCTCAAGAAATCCCTTCACATAGACAGAGATGTCCTAAAGTGCATAGTTACAGAATCTCAAGGTCTTACTGCTTTAAAAATGTTTATAGGATTGTAGTGAGGATGAATTGATGTATGAGAAATACTGAAAATGGCACTTCTACGTAAGTCCTCAGTGAGCCTCGTAGCCCTGCTGCGGTCAGGCAGCTGTGACCCTGGAGCTGCGAAGAGACTCAGAGAAGATCCAAAATAACACAAAAATTAAGAGGAAAACTCTCCACGTGCTTTCGATAACGCACAGGACCTGAATTCTCGTTCCAAACTTTGGCCGATGCAGTGGACAGTGGGCACCAGCTGCGAGTGCTGGTCGCATTTCAAGTCAGTACTCTTCAAGTTGTGTGTCCTGTTCGTTCTGTGCCAACGAGAGTGAGCTCCTGTGCCCTGTACTGCGACGGCACCAGGCTGGGCGCCTGCCCCAGAGTGCGTTTCCGTGTAGTAAAGGCCGAGAACACTTTACCAGGACTAATGATGGTCAGTGAGACGCCCAGAAGACATAACTGTACTCTAAATTGAAACAAAATAAAGATCAGTTTTTCATAAATCATACTGAATCAAGGCATGAGTTACTATGGTTTTTCCTGGGCAAAAGTAGGAAAATAACTTAGGCTGTTTTTTGGTTATAATTTTTCACCTGAAAGAGGCGTGTCTGCAAGCTCCCGTGTATCTTTTGGGGATTTGTCGGTGCCTTGTTACGTGAGAGAGCTGGCAGCTCGGGAGGGTTCCAAGCATCCCTTCCTCACAGCTCGTGCCCACTTGTGCCTTCAGCAGGGGCCGGGCTCTGCCTGCACGCAGGCCCCTGAGGACCTGGAGGGGGTGCGCTTCGGCAAAGCACAGTAGTGTTTTCCTAGTGTCAGTAAGTAAATAATTTTCGAAGAAGTATGACATGTTTCTTGGACTATGACATCCAAGTTATATGTTCGATAAATTAGAAGGCAAACAAAATGAATTTGTGTGTTCTAAACAACCTGACAGTCAGCAGTTTAGCAATCAAAGAATAGAACATTTTCAAGAAAACATTACACACTTTTATACAATGTTTATTCCTCTAAAGAACATGTTTGAAAATTGCAGTAGGTGTAGCAAGGATATTGAGTTTTTTTTTTTTTAAAGAGGAAGCTTTACTTTTCATGGAGCTCACAGCTATAAAAAAGGAAAATGCAGATATATAATTGGAAAGCAGTGTTACAAAGGCTGATGGATGTATCCCCGCACGGCCTGGTACCTCCCCTCTGGGGCCGTCACAGAAGGCTTGCACCAGAGTACACAGCATTAACTTTATCCTGGACTCCTTCATAGACGTAATAGTCTCAGCTGAATGAAATAATTCTCATAGGTCTACAAAGGAAATACTGAAATAGGGTTGCCAAAATATTTTAAAAAGTAAACCCGTTATAGAACAGTGCATGTATTTCTTCATTAACACATGACACAGCAGATTTACCTATAGTCTAATACGAGAGCTTTAAAACTATCACAAGTATAGCCGGGCGTGGTGGCTCACGCCTGTCATCCCAGCACTCAGGAGGCAGAGGCAGGAGGATTGCTGAGTTCAAGGCTTGCCTGGGCTACATAGTGAGCTCAGGGCCAGGCTGAACTACAAAGCGAGACCCTGTCTCCAAAAAAAAAAAAGAAACTATCACAAGTATAAATAGGATTTAGAGATTTCTGCCAGTGTTGTAATGAAATACAAAAGCAGGTGATTTCTGTTGTAACTAATAGTTTATTTTCTGTATTAACAAGGAAATGCTATATTTTATCAAATGGGCAGTAAAGTACAGATGTGATCTTCTTTTCCTGTAAAGCTCATGGGGCCCACGTTCAAGACCTCCCATGAGAATGCGCTTGTGATTCTTCAAGGGTGAGTGGGAGCGTCCCGGGCGGAGCCTCCGGGCGCCAGTCCAGGCTGCGCAGGGGAGTGTAGAAGCTGCTCTTCGGGGACCGAGGGGAGTGAGGCTCTGCCGAGAATGAGTGCCAGGCAGGAGAAGGAGCCAGAGGCAGGCCAAGGGCTTGAGGACTAGGCCAGGCCTGGACAGGCACGGAGATAGCGTCACCCCGCGTGTACTCTGGTGGCCGTGGGGTGTGGACCGGAAGACCTCAGAGGGAGACATCGAGGCTGTGGTTCTCCACGAAGGGGAGCATGAGGACGGACTCGTCCTTGGAGGTGTTAGGACGAGACTGGTTGGATGTAAAAGGCGAAGATTTGGGGGGAACTATATGGCCGGTCCGTTTTGTGGATATTCAGAGCGTTACGTGACCCCAGCTGACACACCAAGGAGATAGTCGGGCAATGATCCAATCATGCCTTTTATTTTAAAATAATAACATTTTGTGTCCATCAAGCCCTAACTTTATGCAAGAATCATCCCCCACTCCTTGTGAATACTACTTCACGTTACCTTGGCGTCCCCGGAGGGAGGCGCAGTCATTGTGCAGTGTGTGAAAGCCGGGACGCAGAGCCTGCCTCACCCGCTGCGCTGGGGCCCAGAACTGCAGCCCTTTTTGTCCCAGTTCAGCCAAACACAGTGATTATGTGTCCGTGCTACACACACTGTGTGTGTACTGTAGACATGCCACGCGCCAGTTAGCCACGAAGCAGAGGAACTTCTTACTTACATACTGAAGTGCCCCATCTTCACACATTCGGTTTTTATTTCACAGAGCTCTGCCCTGAAAATCAGTGGCAGGTAATAAAAGTCCTTAACACCAGAGTCATTACAGTGGTCTAGCTGCAGGGTGCACCGTTTAATTAAAATAGCACTGCGCATGCTTCAGAGACGCTCCATAGTCAGAACTCATGGCGTAACAGACAAGGGGCTCTGGGCCCTTACACACATCTGTGAATGGGTACAGATTATAAAAGTAGTCTTTTCAAATTTTTCCCAGTCACTTTACTTTTTCAACAGCATCGGTTCTGGCACAGTGCGAGGTCACTGTGATTAAGCACCGTGCTGCACAGACCTCAGAACAGGTTACACAGATTTTGACAAGCATTTGTGAAGCTGAACAGACACCCGGCCTGGATGTGCGAGCACCCACAGTGCGGTCTCATCAAGGTTAACAGCGACCGCATTTTCCCAGACCCACTAGTAACATGTTCCCACATGCAGGACACATGGTGGTACATGTGTGCACCACCCGACGGGACAACCACACGTGTACCCTCAGCACTTCAGAGCTGCCCAGCAGTGGGCCATGCAAATTAGAACCCTACTGTGAACGTGTCAAGCCCCTTGGAGAAGAAATGTTAGAAGTTCGGGACGCAGAGCAGCCAGTGGTAGACGACTGGTTTACCAATACCATAGCCATCTTTCTCTTGCCAGTGTAAAGCCAAACACTACTTTGAAGTCACCCACATTGATTCAATCTGTAGTAGCAAGGTGAGTTTTCTTTATTTTTCAAAAATTACGTCTATCCTAGACTGATACAAGGTGTCCAGTGGGCACCTTGGGGTGGCCTGTGGTGGGCACCATCCCTATGAGCGCGAGAGGCAGCTGCTGCCAGGGCCAGCCTGACCTGGCCCTCTTCACAGCCTTGTGGAGACGTGCTTGGCACGGACAGCAGTCAGCCACAGAAGCCTGCTCCTTTCTGGGCAGCGCAGTCCACAGACAAGTCCCCTGTATTTTCTGAAAATATCACAACTCTATAATTTCTTGACGTAAGGTTTTCACAGAATATTTGTAGTCTCTCTTATGTTTAGTTATTCTCTAGGGATTGCCTGTGGACTCCAGTCACATTTACAATTGATTTTAGTCACAATTTGCGTGGAAATGTTAACAGGACCTCAGACCCATAAAAGGAAATTTGACCAGAGTCTCACAGAACAAAAGCAGAGACAGCTTGACCTCCCACACCAGGAGACTCGGCCTCGTCCCGTGAAGACACTAACTCCCATGACTGGGTGTCCCATCGAGATCCTCCTCTTTCCCAGCCTAGTTATTGTATGCAAACTTCGTAACAAGTAGTATCAGATAATTAGTAACCACTCTTTGTATTTTACCTTACCCATACTCACACCTGCTGTGACCTTTTTCAACCACACTTTCTTTATAATTGAAAACAAATTCTATGGTGTTTTCCAGCCTTTCATCGTGCTGGCATGATAAGAAATAAAAGGCATTTAAGATACTGTTCCCATCTTCAGGGACTTTCAGTTTGCAGAAGAAAGGCTGCTTATACACAATTGTCTAATCTGTATTTCAAGGATGAAGATTATCACTCTTGACTGGGGGATATAGTTGTCATTTGGGGAAGATAAAGCTTGAAAGCGTATTTTTAAACTGTGTAGGAGAATTTAACTTGCTGTCATCAGTGACTAAAGTTCAGTGTCTTAAATGTTCCACATTATATGGAGCTAATAATACAATTCCTTCCTTCATTTCTCTGCTTTTTGCCTGACAGATTCAGTCTTACTGTGGTTTTCTATAGCCCTTGTAGAAACTTGTTACTTTTTGATACTTTGCATTGATGACTGTTTCACTCTTGCAGTAAGTTCACCCTGAACATATTTTTGGAAATGGTGCTGACTGTTAGGGCCAACATGAAGGTAGATTAATAAAATCTGTAGCCTTTACAGTCAAAATGGTGCACTACTTTTTTTTTTTTTTTTGAGACAGGCTTTTGCTATATACCTCAGGCTGGCCTTGCACTTAGCACTCCTTCTGCCTCAGCCTCCTGAGCATTGGGATTACAGGCCTGTACCACCACACCCAACTTGCTCATTTTTATTATTATCAGCATCATAAATAAAGACTCAGCTGAGAGAATTTGTTTTTTAAGTTTTCAGTTCCATTTCTCTTGATTTTTCTTAAGTCTGTTCTGACTATTATATCATCAGTCCATGCTGATTGTTAAAAGCATTTTTCTAATTTACTCATTTTTGAACCGAAGAGAACATTTATACTATTTTAGTTAAGTTTTATATAAACATTTAGCTTTGTAGGGCCTAAATACTTAGCCCTTCCTAATTTCTCATTTTTATTTTTAATATTATTAAATTAATATTACTTTTACTATTAATACATGATTATGGCAGTAAGTAATTTCACAAAAGTTTAGTGAACATTTGAAATTAAACATAATAGACTACCCACCAGAACAACAAATTTTGTCTTCTATTTTCAAATTTGACAGGAATAGATTATATGCATTGAATTGTTAGTTGTGCTATGGATAGACTAATAAATAGCTATTTAGGGTCAGTGAGGCAATGCCTGCGTTGCAAGCTCAAGGTTGTGACTTTGATCCCCAGCACTGCAATAAACAAATAAGTAAATAAATAGCTAGTTACTTCTTTATTTTGGAAGGAAGGATTGAACCCAGAGCTTTGCATTGAGCTACATCCCTAACTTTTTAAAGCTTTTTTTTTTTTTTTGAGACAGGGTCTCGCTTTGTAGTTCAGCTGGCTCTGAACTCATTATGTAGTCCAGGCAAGCCTCGAACTCAGCAATCCACCTGCCTCTGCCTCCTGAGTGCTGGGATGACAGGCGTGAGCCATCACACCTGGCTAAAGTTTTATTTTGAGATAAGGTCTCACTAAATTGCCTGGTCTGGTCTTGGACTTGCAGCCGTCAGAGTAGCTGGGACAGCAGTAGCTGGGACCGCAGGTGTAGGCCACCGTCGACCTGGCTTAACTCCAAATTCCTGACAGTCAGCATGTACTAACGTTCTGCTTTCCTATTAATATTTGGATTTGGGTTCCAGTGTGCTAGCTATGATTAGAATGGATTTCAGAAATCTAAACATCTTAAGTTGAAATCTTGCTTTGTTTTTTGTTTTCCAGCTCCACTGGGGGTCAAGTTCTCTTCCACCCTTAAGGAGCCCACAGTGTTGTAGCTCAGTTCAGCTGTAGCTCAGTTCACCTGTAGCTCAGTTCAGCTGTAGCTCAGAGTTGCAGGAGTCAGCGCTGTCCTTTCTGAAATGTACCTGGTTAGCATCTGTTGACAGCTTGGTTTGTGTAATACCTAGATTGCTAACAGGCGTCAGCATTTTGAAGAGCGGTTCATCTGACTGGTCCATTCTGGCCCTGGTGCCTCCCTGTTGACCAGCCTATTGATTCCTGAGTCATTCCGGCAGACTTCTCGCAGCTGGGCAGTGGGTGGCGGGCGCTGGCCAGGCCAGAGCAGGGGCAGATGTGGACCTCATGTGTGCAGAAGCAAGCTAGGGCTTACACTGCTGGTGTGAAGTGAGATAATAAGGCAACAGAAACAAGAGAAAATTGTGCCACTCTGAGAGAATTTTCTTTTTTTTTTTTGAGACAGGGTCTCGCTTTGTAGTTCAGGCTGGCCTTGAGCTCACTATGTAGCCCAGGCAAGCCTCGAACTCAGCAATCCTCCTGCCTCTGCCTCCCGAGTGCTGGGATGACAGGCTGAGCCACCACACCCAGCAAGAATGTTTCTTTAAACATCAACAGAGTTGAAATCTCATCAGGAAAAAAATGAGAGCAGTCACCATGTACTTCTGAAAGTTACTAATGATCTGCAAGATCTTTGCAGATTAGAAATACTAAAGGACAAAAGCCAAAATAGAAACAAATACGAGGAAAGGCTAAAAATTCCCACACAAGTAAAACTCCAACATTAACCTGTGAGACTTTAGGAGAGACACTCTTAGTAATTTAGTTTGTCAGAGAAAAGTTGGAAAAATGCAAATGGTGGGGCTGAGAAAGGAAACCTCACTGCTGAGATTCCTCAGAACCTGAGCGAGGGGAGTGGATATAGTCGGGAGCCTGAGAACCCGGGAGGGCAGAGCCAGCGGCCTGGACAGCTGCGCAGGGACCTCACCAGGGCCGCCCCTGAGCCGACATGGCGCCAGTGAGAGCACGTCCCAGGGGAGGCTCCGCCAGCTCCGGGGGTGGAGACGTCGACTCTGTGATGGTTCTAGATCTCCTTCCGTGGGGCCAAGTCATTTGAACAGACCGGGGTGCTTGCTGAACGCCTCATTCCCCACAGACTCGGGCCAGCGTCACCGCCTGGCAGTTGGGTGCTCTCAGACTCTGGGGCTCTGTGCCCGTGTTGTTCTTGCGTTCAGCATGTCTAGCTCAACGCTCCCCTTGTAATAGGTTTGCGCCAGCTGCTCAGACAGCAAGGCCCGAGACGACAGTGCTCCCTGGCAGTGAGCTGAGCCTTCACAAGTCTTCTCTTCACAATTTGAACCCACATACAAGTCTCGTATCTGAAGGGAACTGTTGGGATTTCATTCTGCTGTTTCAGAATCTAGTGAGAGGGGAGAAACTATTTTACACATCTGTAAGAGTACGAGTATCAGTTAGAAATGGCATCAGTCTGTAAAAGACAGAAGTACTTAAAATTACAGAGGCGTAAGCAATTGAAGTGTTTCACTTTTTCTTGGGATATAAAAGCGAAGGGGCCGGAGTTTGGAGCCCTGTGCTAGGAGCAGCACCGTCTAGCCTCTGGGCTGCTCAGCTTGTGCCGCCCGCGTCTCAGTGCCTTCCCGAGTCGGCTGCCGCCTGGGACAGGCCGCCGTGCTGTCTGAGAAGTCAGCCGGGAGAGAGTGTCCGGGGCCAGCACTTCCCGGCCGAATCGCCTCCCTGCAGTCCTTCGCAAGCGCCTGTCCGTGCTGGTCACTGGTCAGCATCAGTCCTGTGGCCACACAGACGAGGCCACGGGAAAGTCTCCCTCAGCAGCGGGGCGAGGGAGGCGGCCACGGTTGGCCCATCCTGCAGAGGAGGAAGAGACGGCCGGATAGTAGGCCCCTAGGGGTCATCTCTGCCACAGTCTGGAGCCGGAGCTGCAGGCCGTCCCCCGGCGGGAGGTTCGTGTGCCTCTGCTTGGAAAGGGAAAGGATAAACAACTGAACCAGAGGGACGGAACCTGCTTTCACGACGTAGTTCACTTTGTAGTCCTTAGAAGTCTGAGGGCAACTTTGCAGAGGGCGAGACATGCAACTACTTTAAATATTTTACCTGTAGCTCTGGAAAGAATCATTAAAAATCTCTTTTGTTGCCCTATTTCCTTGGCCTTTAAAACCAGTGAAATCATTCCCATGACTGTTTCTTCCAAGTGAGTCCCTCGAGGGAGTGAGCGCTTCGCCGGTCTGTGCAGAAAGCCTTGGTAGCTGCCGTTGATTTCCTCACTGACACGGTACCAGTCACTTGGCTGGACTCTCTTCTCAGCTGGACTCAGCTAAATACTGTTCTTTCTCCCATTTGCCAACGCCTCTGAGGCGTAACAGGTTAAGTGAATTTGGGGGGCCCATGGCTTGGCCAACTGGAGAACCCATCTTTAACTGAGAAAACAGCTCACCCACAAAACCACGCTCTGAACCACTGTGCTCTTCATAGTCATGCAGGACGATCCTACTCCCAGGGAAGAAGGTCACATACCATTAGGAAGAAGGTGGTAATCCTTTATGAGCAGCAGCCAGGAGATCCAAAGAATAGCTGTCTGGAGCTGAGCTGGACACACTTAGAATCCCAGCACTCTGGGAGGCAGAGGCAGGAGGATCACAGTTTGAACCTATTCTAGGCAGCTTAGTGAGTTAATGAGACCCTGTCTCCAAACTCGATGGTGCAGGCATCTGGAGGTACAGGGGTCAGCACCCAGACCCCGAGGTCACTCCCCAGTACCACCAGGCATGCATGCGCGTGTGTGTGTGTGTGTGTGTGTGTGTGGTGTATTATTTCACTGAAATTAGATTCATTTTCTGAAATTTTTTTGAGGGCAGTCTTGTTTGAGCCTTCAAGTTTGCCCCTTTTTTAATTAATTTTGTTCATGTATTTTCATTAGCTAGACTTTCCTCAGCTCAGAAATTAATTTTCCATTGGTTGTGAAGATCATCATCCATGTGAGAGCAATACTGTAAAGGATTTACCTCCTTGATGTTCCTAAGAACACGTGTTATCCACATGGTTTTGAATTAGGCATCTGTCCTAGTATGACCTGTTGGTATTATTTTATTTTGTTTGGGGTTAAGTGTTTTTAAAGGTTCTGTCACACAGGTAGACGAGCCTGAGGGAGGAAGCTGATGAGTGAAGTACCCTGCCTGCCAGGGCCCCCTGCGGGCACATGAGGCCGTGCACTCCGAGGAGAAGGCGAAATCTGTGAGCACCATTCTCATGAGTTAGACACGTGCCCCTGGCCCGCCTCGGACGGAGCCCCCTGTCCTGACACTCTGAGTGGATGCCTGCAGCACCAGGAGGGCTGCCGACGGCATCTACCTTGAGTTCTGCTCAATGCGTGAAATTCCCTGAGTATCAGAGTCACAGGATAAAAGCACAGGACAGGGAAGTGGAGTCCAGTGCTGGCTTCACAGGACCTGCTGAGACCCGCGATGACTCCTGGGCTGTATCGTTTCTCTCTCTCTCTGTGGCTGCAGCTTCTAAGTCAAATGTCTTGCGAGGGCTGAGTGTTTCTCTGAAGCGCAACTCCCCTTATGGTTCACAGACTGACATGATTGTCTGTGACAGTCAGAAAGCCTTCTGAAAGCCATCTAAGTCAAAGTGTATTTGTCGTTTGGATTTTTTTGTCTGCAAAAAGCACTAATGTGTGATAAGCCAGTCCGGCACCGAGTATGGTAGCCCTTGGTAAAAAGTTTAGAAAGGATTTGGTCACCAGCATCCTCGATAGTGTATAGGGAGATATTTAGGTATCATGTAACTGTAGAACCATCTGTTACTAATCAAAACATGTCTCCCAAAAAGAGAAAATTTAAAGAACTACTTACTTAATAGCTAAAACACACAGAGTACATAATATAGAGCAGCCTCTTTTATATATTTCCATAAGTATATTAAAAGCAGTGTAACTTAAACATTCATTTAATGTGGGAAGTACTTAACCCCCATGGAGTTGTCAGGCATCAGATGTAGTACTCTCTTCCTGCCCCTTTGAAGACTTTATTGTATACTCTATTGGAATACAATGGAACAAGCAATTAAGTTGTTTTTGTTTTGTTTTGAGACAGGGTCTCACTTTGTAGTTCAGGCTGCCCTGAGCTCCCTATGTAGCCTAGGAAGCCTTGAACTCAGCAATCCTCCTGCCTCTGCTCCCGAGTGCTGGGATGACAGGCCTGAGCCACCATGCCGGGCATTGTGGAATGTGGTACTGATTGCTGCTGTGCTTGAGTCGCCACGCCCAGTACTGTGGTATGTAGTTACCAGGATCAAACTGGGGACCTTGCACTTGCAAGGTAGATGCCAGAACGATTGAGCTAAATCCCTGGCCCTACAGTATTTATTTTTAAAATTAGATAATCAGTTAATAGGGATTATAGCCTATTGCTAATTCAAACAGGAGCCTGTTTACTTTTTGATCTGTAGGCCACAATACTATTAAAAAATTTTTGTAGATTCCTCTAACTCAGGAATCCAGTAATTTTTAGTTTCAGCGTCTAAGAATGCCCATGTTCCAGAGAATTCCACACAGGCGGTTGTGGATGTGATCTGTACACAGCGGTTCACAGCTTGAGTCAAGCTTCAGCTCTGTGTTTTCCGTGGGCCGGGCTGCAGAGAGCCGCAGGGACATGCCTGATGGAGCTGCCGAGCTGTTGCCCATGGAAGTGACAGTTGTCTTCTCTTTGCTGACCCAGCAAGTGTTTACTGGGCATTTGTGTATCAGGCGATGTGGAACTGGCAGCGAGGAAAAGCTGAACAAGGCATGAGGTCTGCCCAGGGCTCACAGGACAGCAGGGCAGGCAGGGGAGTCGGGCGCCCTGGAGAAAGTGTGCTGGGCGGGAAGATCCCCAGCGCCGTGTGTCTGGTGGAACGTGCAGCTGATTCCACAGAGGTCAGGAGGCGTCACAGAGGCCGCAGGGCACAGGAAGGGTAGGAAGTGATCGGGCAGGTGACAGTCCCGACAGAGTCTCGGTGGGAAACTACGAGAGCATGTCATAGTCTAAATCCCGAGCTTCTCTGCGCGGGCAGGACCGTGGCACCTGCCCGGAAGTAGCAAGAGGAGCTTAGGAAGACAAGCAGGGACCAGCCCCCCCCCCCCCCCGGCAGGGAGAGAAGTCTGGCTGCCTGAGGCTTCAGGCAGCATGGACGACACACAGATGAAGCCTGGAAGCAGGAACGCTTATTAGGAAAGTGCTGGAAGGATTCGGAGGAGAAGGCAAGGGTGAGAATTAATCCACTTGGCTTTTTAAACCCTGGCGGGCCACGCTCGGCTCCTTAGATATGGAACAGGTTTGGCAAGAAAGGGAAAAATGGACTTTGAGGGAAGTTGGGTTTGAAGCACTTACTAACGTCCAGCTGACTGGGCAGTTGGAACGTGGACCTGGGATGCTGGGAAGAGACGGAAAGGGAAGCGGGGGTCGCATCGCCCTGGTCTGTGGGTCACGGTACTGGTCACGTGACACTGATGTGTCCCGATGACACTGATGTGTCCCGGCGTAGTCCTAGGAGGGGACTGACCCGAGCCAGAGAAGAGAGCAGAGCGAGAGGCAGCAGGGTGAGAGATGGAGAAGGTGGGTGTGTGCGTGTGCGTGTGCACGTGCGTGTGTGTGTCCATGCAGAAGAACACAGGGTGAGCTCACTGTATGGAAAGAAGTGTTTTTAGGAGATTTTCCCACATGCTGCGTGAAGGTTTGAACGGAAAACAAAACGACCCGAGGGTCGCCGGCCGTGTGCAGAAGCCTAAGGGAGGGTAAAGGTGTGATCGGCCTCGTGAAGGATTACCGATGGACCCCTCGCTTCTACAGTTAGCTTTCAGGCTGAAGATTTAGCTACACGTGCTGGCAGCTGCCTCACAAGTGCGAAAGGTCCCAAGTTCAATTCCCGATACCACCCCCCAAAAAAAACCCACCAAAAACAAAAGGTTGACTTTCAATCATGGAATCTGCTCCTCTTCCTGGCTTCACACAAGGCCCTGCACCCCTCTGTCCCAGCAGTATTCCCGGAAGTCGGACCCTACATCACCCAGGCGGTGCAGTGGGGACAGAGCGGGGAGTGACACAATGGCCATCTGGAGTCCCTGTCAGGGGCGGGACGATGCTGCTGCACGGGCCGGGGCTCCATGGCACTCACACAACGCAGAATGGCGACTACAGGTCATTATGACACCCCTGTTTCCACCATCTATTTTCCGAAGCTGAGCGATGTCAAAGGCTGGCGTTTGAAGACCAAACACTCCTCCATGCTCCATCTCGCTGGGCTTCAGGAGACAGAGTTTGAAAAACAAACAGACCATTTTCTGGAGGTTGATTCACACTCGGTGTCACAGTGGAGAAACTTAAAATGCTTTAAATTAACCCAGATCAATTTGTAAAGGATCCTTCCGAGGCGAGAGAAGAGGGTACATGTGCCAAGGGCCCTGGACACCTTGTCCACAGTTGAGCCAATACATAGGCCACCGTGTCTCACTCTGAGACGCCAAGACCCTCTTTGGCTGCTCGTTTCCTCATTAAAAACATGTCACAGCTTTCCCACCAACTTTGTTCGACATATTTGTCCCCACTGCTGAAAGGGAAGGTTGGAGACTGGCCGGAAAAGAAGCATTTGGTGACCAGGATGGGAGTGGCAGTGGCGTGCCAGGGAGGGCCAGGCTTTCGGCTCCTGCGGGCTCTGCTCCGCGTCCTCTGCCCCCAGTCGCTGCAGCCGCGCCATAGCAGCGTCGCTGGCATAAGAGCTCGGACTCTGCACACTCCCAGTTGCCACGGGTCGGCAGCGTCCACTCCCCAGAGACTCCCCAGCCTGTGGTGTAACGGGGGCCCCTCTCCCACGGCCCTCATGCATGGACGTGAAGGAAGCTGGCCCTGAGCAGCTGGAGTCGCTGAAAGCAAAGCGTCAGCGTCACTAACCTGTGTCAGTGCCACTGTGGCCGAGGGTTTGCCGGTGGCCACTCTGCCTCTGTGGGTGGAAAAGCGAGGCTCTGCTCACCCGGGTTTTACCTTTTGTTTCATTCTGGAAATGGCATCTCCACTTCCGTCCGCACTTGGCCGCAGAGTCTCTTCACAAGTGGGCAGACGCATGCCTGGGAAGCAGAGCGCCAGCAGACGGGGGCTGACGCTGGTCCTCGGGTGCCGAGTCCGTGGGGCCTCGCCGTCCAGGAGCGGAAGCAGCTGAAGTCCTACGAGAGGTGTGCCCACAGCACGCAGAGGTCGCCTTCGCCCCTTTACCACAGCTGGAGTCTCCTGGAATTCAAAATGTCATACCTCAGTCGGGAGGAGCGGCCACTGTTAAATTCATTCAGTCCCTTTGGGAAAGCATAGTCCTCTCATAAGTACTTTCCCAGTTCATTTCTTCTGAAAACGTACAGTTTCTTAAAATAGGACACAACTAGACAGTATTTGTTTTGCCTTTGAAATCACTAAGTTGTTTTGAAATCCTACAGCATTCTGTTCACTTTGTTAAAGCTTCTGTGAATCTAGAGTTGTTTTATAGGTATTTTGTCTTTTATGCAGACTCTTAGAAGTACTTGGGTCTAGGACTCAATTCCTGTTGGAATAAAAATCCGAAGTCTAGAATTTACAGCTTCCCTTAAGTTACTCTGTAAAAGGGAAAAAACAGATTTGATAATGTATCTGTTTCTCAGAAAAAAGTAAATCTTTTAATCCATGTTTAGACTATCCTCAAAAGGAATGGTTTTTATGCCAATGCATTTAAATTCTTAGTTTTTACATTTAGAAAATTATACCTAAATCCATTGGGTTATATTCAAGAAGCTCTTAAAGAGTAATTCATGAGTGAGAAACACAACTAACCCCTTCTAGACGTGCTTCTTTTTCCAAATGCCATTTGTTGGAGCCACAGTTACACACGCTCTCTGTAAAATGTCAATTAGCAAATCCCTGGGATATTTAAAGAATTTCAGAATGGCAAGTCAAAGTCAGGAATGTTGCTGTGTTTGGCAGAATTCTGCCGCACAGTCATGTTTACAACCGGGTGGTCTCGGCCGGTGCTGAGGGGCAGCACATCTCATTTCGCCTCCAGAGGAGGCTGAGAGCCCCGGGCAGGCCAGGACTGGCAGCTTCGGGCCCTGGCTGGGCCGTGGCTGCTCCCCCCCCCCAGCCGCAGATGACCCGGAGCCCTCCCTTTTCAGGGTCCGGGGAAAGGAGGCGGGAGCGATGTGGCTGACGTCTGGGTTTAGAGCTCAGAAAGTTCATGCCTGATATTTCACAGTTTCCATCGTGAAATAAAATGCAGGAGAAAGAAGGTGACACCTTTCCGTACCCAGCCCCAAAGTAATGCCTGGCACCCTTAACGAGAGTCAGCTTAGCTGGAAGAAGTAAAGATGGTGGGGTTATTGAAACCGAACCTGTACACGCCATGGGCGCCTTCAGCCGTGAGGACCGACGGCCCGCAGGAGCCCAGTGCACACGTGCCCTTGGAGAAGCAGCGGGCGGGAGCCGACCGCAGGGAGCACAGAGGACAGCAAGGCCTGTGCGCGGGGTCCTCACTGTCCACGTGAGTGGCCAGCAAGTCTCAGGAGATGTAAGAGGAATTAGGAAATAACTTGCAGGGGAGTGGAAGTGAACATGAAGCTCACTAAATATGCCCCTAATACCATCTTTAGAGCCAGTTCTATACCTTTGAATGGTCGTGTTCAAAAAGAGGAAATACGTCAAGTTGATACTAATCAAACCTCTACCTGAAGATGCTGTTTAGGTAAAAGAAAGAAGGGACAGAAAATCCAAAGGGTCTGAAGGGAGCGTAAGGAAGTGTGGACGAACTGGCCCAAGGGAGGAGCAGCTTTCCGTGACTCGCGTGTGCCAGCCGGGCGCGGAGTGAAGCTGTTCTCAGCCGCCGCCCGCCTGCTCAGCTTGGCGCTGGCGTCACCTGCAGAGTCCAGGAGGCGGAACCTGGAGGTTTGAACACAGTCGGGGATCGAGAGAGTTTCTGCATCGGGTGAGAGAAACAGTCCTGTGGACAGTTCAGTGGAGGAAACTTAAAACTTTCAGTCTTGCTCAAGTTATATTCGAGGCTGGTGATTGTGGATTATGCAAGAACTACTGATTCCCCTGCTTTATAGGCTTACTTAAGGGGAAAGGGCAAAGGACGGAAAATAATGCGTGAATAGAGAGCAGGCCCTGCCAGAGGGGTCGGTCAGAGGCGCCTGGTCTTCTCCCCGAGGCCAGGGAGGTCCCTGTGTGCCCGAGTCCTCCTTCATCCCAGCGGCCGGAAGAGTGCCTGGCACCCCCCGGGCATCTGGGCGATGATTTAATAAGCAAGCTGAGAAGTAGGGAGTGGGGGCCAGCCTGAGGGCGAGGAGGAAATAATCCCCGGCGGACCACACGTCTGATGTGTGGGCGCTCGGCACTAGGCGCTTTGACTGCAACAGTCTCTGAAATGTCACAGAGCAACCTGTTTCCACAGAAGGGACGTGCAGGGCCGTCTCTCTGCAGATGGTGAGTTGACCTTTGCACAAGAATATCATTTCGGGCCGGAGTCGCGGTTAGACTTTACATTTGACCTTACATGGACTCAACACACAGCAAAACACGACGGCCCGTTGCCTTTCCTTTCTGTGTTAGCCTGGTCTGGGCTGAATGCAAAGTGCAGGGTGGCGGCTGCTGCCACCGCCAATTGCTCTGTTATGCTGATCACCCCAGTGGCCGGTTTTCTATTCAGAACGTTTAGTCGCTTCTCTGAAGTACAGTGACCTTTCCGTAGGCTTTAAAAGGCGTCTTCTGCTTTCATCTAGGACCTAAGCCTCCTTCAACATGGGGATGGCTGTTGACAGAGGAAAAGTGTACGGGAAGAGGCTGAAAGGATAATATGCTTCAGTTAAACAGTGCCAGCGTTTCCACACTTAGGCAAAACAGAAGATGGTTTTGATCTCAAAGACTCAGATAGATGGCCCCTGACATCTGTGTTCAGATCACGTGCTTGTCTTTCGGATGTCCTCACAAGAGTTGTCTCCCCACTGCTCTACCACAGTATAATTACTTGTCCAGGGTACTTAATAAATCTACATCCCAATGAATTTTTAATAATAAGCAGTTCGCTGAAATGTCCTTCTCTCTTCTCAAATGTCTTCTTTGCCTGGCAAGTGTTTTTTACCATCTAGCTGACATATCATCTCTAAAAATATTTGCAGTTCTTAAAGGCCTTTGACCTTTGAGTAGTTTGTACTTATTATTTTAGTGCACTGTCATTATTTAGTCAGACACTTGTTTCTTGTTCTCAACTTTTATCTCCCAAGGAGCAAAAATATTTACACACATTCTAGTTCCTCTCCGGTGCTCCCTTCTCTCTTCTCCTCTCCGGTCCTCCCTTCCTCTTTCCCTTCCTTCCTGTCTTCCTTGCTTCTCTGCCTGGCCTGTAATGTATGCATGTATAGATATGTATGTACCTACGTATTTATTTGCAGTATAAAATGTTCACCAGGATGTCAGAGATGGCCATAGTTAGGATGATAGTATTTTTGTTAGCTGTTTTGTAGAAGCATCTTCTCTTTGAGGAGCGGGTACCAGGACTGAATTCATGACCTTGTGCTTGCAAGGCAGGCACCCCAACCACTGAGCGAGATCCCCAGCCCCTTGAGTATCTTCTTCCGTTATTCAGATTGTCTGTTTCAGGATGAATTGGAGGGGGAAGCTGTTTCCCATCTTTTAAAACAGATGGCCCCTGCAGCAGGCAGTGGTGAGAAATGAATACTTCGACACAATTGAGAGCCGTGCAGAGCTCAATCGAGATGGAAGAGTCTGTGGTTCGCTAACAAGTCTCAGTGATCTCGGGAAGCAGGCCTGTCTGCTGCAGGTCGACTGCGGCCTCTGCGTGCAGTGCAGCCTCTCAGTCCAAGCCTCCCGCACCTAGAATGGCTTCCCAGAGAGACCGAAGCCGCAGCCAGGTGGCAGGTGACGGGCTCAGCATGTATCGCTTGCTAGTCCCAAGGCACCCGCTTCGTGAGAACAGAACTGGGCAATGCGTGGAGGCGCCAGGCGTCCGCTGGACAGTCAGTGCTGTCGACTCTGCCAACGTGTCTGTAACTCTTCTCCTTTCCGCAGTTACTGTAACGAATGCATGTTGGATCCAAACTGCGGTTTCTGCTACAAGATGAACAGATCAGCCGTCGTCGACTCCTCCTGTGTTCCCGTGAATAAAGCATCCACCAGTGCGGCGTCCTGGGGCAGGTATGTCGCGTCCCACCTGCTGTCCCCAGGTGCGCTGACGTTCTCGGCGTGGCTCCTGTGGGAGCTTTTCAGAGCTGCGCTCGCCGCCACCTCGCTTGGCAGCATGTACTGGTCAGAGCGGGTGCCGAGGGCCACCTCTGCGTACCCCACAAATTCAGAGCGCTCCCCCTGGGCTCCTGCACACCCGCATTCCAGACCCTGCTCTGCCGGTCAGCGACAGGTGTGTGGTCTTTCACTTGAGGCAGGTGGCCGCAGCCAGTCCGTGCCGGTTCTCCCGTGGCTTGTGCACACTGTAACTTCCGAACTGTGATTTCCTGAGCGCAGAGCCATGTTAAAGTCAAAATGAATGAGTATGACTTTAAATTATTTCACATGCTTAATTTTTTTCTAGAGTACTTTCCCGAGATTTCATCAAATTAAGCAAAATAAGGGTAAAAATTGGTAATTATTGGCATTTAACACATCTAGGAGGATATAAATGTTTCTTTTAGGGGACTAGGATACATTGCTTTATAGAAGGCATATAAATAAAACATTTGTACAGAATAAACATCTTATTTATAAAGTAATATTCATATTCATGGATATATAAAAGATGGATAAGTTTTCTCTTTTGGGTTTTAAATTCCCATGAAAAAGAATACATCTCTCCTGTCAACCTCATGGTTCTGATAAAGGCAATGAAACCTAATAAAGTACTTGTGCATCTTAGGAGCTGTAAACTGTAGTGTGTATCAACTGTTATGCTATTGTCATTCATCATATTATTAGAGAAGCACTCCAGAGAAGAGATTTTATGCTATTTGAAGAAATCCAGGCTGTATTTCAAACACACTAATTACAGAAATGTTTTTAAAATGTGGTTATTATTTAAAATGAATACTTAAAGGCACTTCTTCCAGAGAGTTCTTGAATAGTAAATTTTGTTTAATGATAACAAATGTATATAGTTTTCATATTTTAAAAAATAAATTTATAAACAAATTTTTCTAGTAAAAGTAAGGAGCACTAACATGGATATATTTGTCAACCTCAGTAGAGGGTTTGGAATTTAGAGGCTTCAACACAGTAATGTCCTTCTTGGGTTTGTTGTTTGAAAAAGTAACATCATATGACTTTAGTAGAAATGTATTACTGAAGAGATTGATGTATAAATTCTATCTTAGTTACTTGTCTTGCATTGCTGAGACAAATACCTGACAGCCTAAGTTAAAGGGAGGAAGGTTTATTTGGCTCACAGTTTATAGAGGTTTCAGTCCATCGTCTGAAGGCAGGTTGCCCAAGGGGCATCACAGAAGAGAAACGGTTCATGGTAGGAAGAAGGTAGCAAAGCAAGCACAGGACCGTCACAGCTTTTTCTGCCCCTTTTATACTCTACCGAGCCTACTGGGATTAGGGTGGTACCAAACCAATCAGTGGGTTGATTTAATAATCACCCACCCTTAATTCAAGCGTTGCACCATGAATCTGTCACACACACCAGATCCAGCCACCTCCAAAAAAGTCCCAAAGGCACATGAAGCTTTGGATGGACATCCTCGCAACAAGCCATAATAGCAACTCATTCTTACGTTTTCATGTGATTTTTTGGCTCATCATCCCTTGGCTGCATACACAATTACAGAAAAGGGGGCATAGAAAATACCTAAGTAGGAAAAATAAAAATAGTAACAAAATCTAAGTTTTCCAACCTGTTGTCAGAATCATCTTAACCTCTTTAGATACAAAAACAACAAAAACAATTACTCAGGTTTACCTAATCCTTTTTGTGGTGGGCAACTGCCCTCCCTTTCAGGTTAGTGTTACGTCTGCCTTTGCTAGAAAAGATTGAAAAGGGCAGGATGTGTTTACCATGTATAACTCCTGGAGCAGTTTTTCCATTTGTATCTGAAGTAGCATTCAGTGTTTTTTCATTGGTTTGTTGGTCAGTTGGTAGTTTTTATGTTATGACCTATAACAGCAGTCAGGGTAAACTCTATTACCTTGAACTTGCAATTAAGATGTACTACATAGACATTTCCAGGTCAGCTACTGAGTTAGTACATAGCCTTACACAGTGGTCTCTATTTGTGCTGTTTCCTGAAGACACTGTGGAGTGCAAAGACTGGTCATCATGGAAACTGTAATTTGATGAATGCTGTATTGTCACTATGACAACCATTTGCCCATATAATGAACTCTAATGATTAGATAGAAATCAGACTTTTTAAGACCATTATCATGCTTTTCTACATGTTAAATTCCAATAAAAAGTTAAACAGAAAGCTTGGCAGACTCTTAGAAACCACAGTAGTCCAGCTAGTACAGGAGACCTCTGCTATTTTGCAACAAATAACTTGAACTGTAACTCTAGATAAACAATTGCATAGAATACAGTATAGGAACTTACTGTACTATAATCTGGATAGAATATGACTATTTAAGGGAAACATAAAACCAAACTGATAAAGGCCAGAAAGAGAAAACTATACAAAAAATTGGTTAAGAAAAATCATAGACAATCTAGCAAAATTAAATCTTCTACTAAAATAAAAATCCAGGTAACCATGTGCTCGCTTCGGCAGCACATATACTAAAAATCCAGGTAACCATCATATTATAAACAAAGGTTTTCATGCTGATTTGTGTGTGTATGTGTGTGTGTGTGTGTGTGTGTGTGCGCGCAGTACTGAGGTTTAAAACCAGAGCCCCACCCATACTAGACAAGGGCTCTGCCATGAACTGTATCTGTGACCCTTTGTATTTTATCCTTTGTTTATTTTTATTTTTTGACAGAGTCTTGTTAAGTTGCCCAAAGTGGCCTTGAACTCCTCTGGCCTTTTCCTGCCTCAGTCTCCCAGATAGCTGGATTTATAAGCATGCACCACCATGCCTAGCTTTGATCTTTTCAAAATACAGCTATATGCTGTTTATAAGAGATGCTGTGGTTTAGAGGTAAAGTTGCCCCTAAAACCTCATGGAAGATGCCTGACTGTGGGCTCAGTAGCTGGCTTGCTGCCTTGCGGTGGGGCCTGGTCTGAGGAGGCGAATAGCTGTGGCTGTGGCTGTGGCTGTGGCTGTGGCTGTGGCTGTGGCTGTGGCTGTGGCTGTGCTGGAAGAAGGGTGCTCCTCCCCTCCCAGCTCCTCCTCTCATGCTCCCTTCCTGGCAGCCTTGGGGTGAGCGGCCCTCCTCCGTCCCCCACACTGCGGACTGACCCTCCGGAGCCGTGAGCCCGAGGAACCCGCCCTGCTTTAGTTTGTTGTATCAGGCATTCCGTCCCAGCAGTAAGGGAACGTGACAAAGAGGGAATATACGAAGGTCGGAAATGAAAGGAATAAAAAATGAGGTACCAAATGGATAACTGAATGAGTAAGCTAGATATGCAATTTAAATGGTGAACTTAATAGGAAATTTCATTCTCTTCACTCAGACATAAAATGGGAAAATTTATTATGTTTAAACACAAAGAATAGATTTCACATAAAAAGGGTGATCAAAATATGGTGAATATTTAATTTTTTGAACACATATTAAAGTAAAAGACACACTACCAATAATGAGAGAAGTTTGTTAGCAGGGAGAGTATTTTGGAGGGATTAAGGGAGAGTATTTTGGAGGGAGTCTGTGTTTTACTGTACTAATTTTTTATTTAAATACTTTTATCACACATTTCATGTTCATAGAAATGTGTAGCGTATAGTATACATTTTCTAACCAAAATGCAATAAATTCTCTGCTCATGATGACTAACTCTTGGAAGTAACCTACATGCCCATAAACAGATGAATGGATTAAAAATGCAGTATTTATGCACAATGGAGTTCTCTACCATCAAGTGTATTTTGACTCCTTTGTAAGAAAAATGGATACACCTTGAGACAGTAATGTAAGTGACACACAGTCTTAAATATCCCATGGTTTCTCTTATGTGAGAAACCCAAAGTTTAAATAAAGAGCAAGATTTAAAAATTTTAAAAGGAAACAGAAATGTTTTGCAAAGGAGGAGGAAAGCAGAAGCTGGAGGGAGTGAGGAGAGATGGGTGTACTCAGTGCGTACTGTAAGTATGCACTAATACAAATTTTAAATGTCTTAAGTGTAAAAAATTTTCAAAGCAACAAGAAGATATTTGTCACCTCTTAGTTTAGAATATAAGAACAAATGCCTTAAATCATTTAAAAAATTAGGAAGAGAGGGCTGGAGATTTAGCTCAGTGGTTCCAGCGCTTACCTCGCAAACTTAAGATCCTGAATTTGATCCCCGGTAACCACATACATGCTGGGCGTGGAGACTCATGCCCACCAGCCATCAATATCACATACCACAGTGCCGGGCATGGTGGCTCATGCCTGTCATCCCCGCACTCAGGAGGCAGAGGCAGGAGGATTGCTCGGTTCAAGGCTTGCCTGGGCTCCATAGTGAGCTCAGGGCCAGCCTGAACTACAAAGTGAGACTGTCTCAAAAAAAAAAAAAAAAATTAGGAAGAGATACTAATGGAAAAGAAGTGTTTGATAATCGTAAACAGATCCAAGAGAACCCCAACACAGAACGCAGAGGGAACCTGTGGAGTAAGCGGAGGATGAACCGTAAAAGCCCGAGCAGCGGATGCGCTCCCTTGTAGTCCCCGCTGCTCAGGGGACGAGCCAGGAGGGTGACAGGGCCGAGAGCAGCCGAGCAGCCTGGCGAGACTGTCGCAGAGTAGGTGCGCGATCTCACTTGTCAGCTCCTGAGACCTGGTCTCCAGATTTAACGAAAAGATGTGAAGATACAGCTCCAGGTTAGGGTGCTATTCATCACCGCAAAATAAAAGAGAGAAAAATGCCAGAAATACCAGCAAGGATCAAGAGATAAAGGAGGTGCTATTAGCTAGACTGGTAAAGTGGAGAGCCCTCTGGCACTACTGATCAAGAAGAGAAAAAAGTCACCAACTATTTAGAATTAGAAATACAGCATCCAACATTTTTAAACTCTTGAGAATACTGTGAATAATCTTTTCCTGAGCATTTCAAGGCAGATAAAATTAGCAGTTTCTTCTAAGAATGTAGCTTTCTAGAAGCAACTCAGAACCTTAGTGATAAACCTTTCCAGTCCATTTTACATTTTCATTTTTCAGATGAGAACCACCGTTCAGAAGATCTAAATGGCTTTCTCAGAGCCTAAGGCCAGTCACTAAGGCCCTATCTCTCAGGGCAGCCACGGTGACGGCGTATAAAGATACGTATTTTAGCTTGAGTCTCTGTGTTTAGCTTGCGTGTTGCTTTTGTTACTAACCTGGTACAGGGCACTGTGACACCCTGACTTCTCTGGACCCATCTTCATCTGTAAATGACAACAGTACAGTGGTTTTGTTGAAAAACATGGTTGTCATGGAGATTAAGTATGAATGTATCACACATTGTAAGAATGTGATGCCCTATCTAAAAATAGTGTGTATATATCTTCCTTCCTTAGATTGGTGTGGAGCATATTTTCTGGGTTACAGTAAGCATTTCCTAATAGATGAAGACTTTCGAGTATTTTTATTTATCTGTGTCTGTTCACCCACCTCTATGTGTCTCCTAGCTCTCCGTATACACAAACCGTTAAGAAACTCTTGAAACTTTAGACCCTCCTGACTAAGAATACTGTTAATGCGCGGCACGTTCTTAGTGCGCTGATTCAGTATTGTTTCCTGTAATGCTGTGTGTTAGCTCTGTAATTAGGAACCCTAGAACAGCTAGGTGGATTCCTCGTTTGGCAGTCCCGTATTTATCTCATTGATTCAGCAGGTATGGCCACAGATTCCCTGTGCTGCACCCCCCTCTGCAAGGTCCTGGGCCGGTTCAGCCCGCTCCCCCCCAGGAGTGCTTCCTGCCTGTGACGCCCCCTTCCTCTCCTGCTCGGGGCTGAGCACGGACTGGCCCGCCCTGCTCTCTGCCCAGATCCAGTGCCACTTCTTCCTCGCCGTCTTTCCACTGGGGCTTGGAAGCCAGTGCTTTTTGTGTCCTCCCCGGGCCTCCCCGAGCAGCGCACTGCACGATGGCCCGAGGCCCGCCTTGTCCCCTGCCAGCCGATGCAGTGGCCCAGGGAGTCCCGCAGGTGAGGCTGCCCCAGCGCTGGCACCTGTAAACCTTAGAGCGCCGTTCGCCCACGGGACAGCTTACCGGCCTGCGACAGAGCCAGGCGTGAGGAAGGGTCCAGACCGGGAGCGGCTGCAGCCCGCAGGTCGTGCGAGCCTGGCGGGTTCCGCTCAGGGCCGCTGCGCCGATACAGTGCTCTGATCCTTTCCCTTTCATGTCCGCCTGGGAGACGCGGCCAGGGTGGCCTGTGTGGCAGGAGGTGCTAGGACTGGCCCGCGAGGCCCGCGCTGGGGAGAAGCCTCCCCTGCGAAGCCGGCACCGAGCACCGCGAGGAGCCTGGCCGAGCACCTGCATAACCTGCACAAAATCGGGCTCCTTTCCGGGCAGTAAGCTCCGCTCACGTCACCTGCCCACCGAGAGGCGAAGCGGCGACCTCCGTGGCCTGCACTGTCTAAGCCCTGGTGCTCGGTACACACCAAGAACCGAAATTGTGCAAGGGTTTGACCATCGCAGTTCCCCAGGGACGATACGGTGCTCTGATCCTTTCCTTTGCATGACCTCGTCTGGGTTGATGCTTAATTACTAGGAAAGGAAACCTTTAAAGGAAAAAGAGTCATAGGATTTTAATTAATATATGATGTTCATGTTTACTTGGGACCATTTAAAATACTAACATTTTAAAGCAATTTAGCATGTACTTCTGATATTTTAATGTGTACTACTTAACACGTATGTCCATACTTAGATGAAAAATACTTACTAAAAATTATTGGAATGCGCACATGTTTCCTCAAAGCATCCCTGGTATGCCAAGGAAACAGTGCATCTATGCTATGGCATAGTATATCCCAAACATACCAAAGAGCAAAAGCTGAGGGATATTCCCTGTATGATCTGTTTTTTGTTTGTCTGTTTTCATTTTAAATTAGCCTGGAATTCACAGCAATCCTCCCGCCTCTGCCTCCTGAGTGCTGGGATCATAAGCGCGCCACACCTGGCATTGTGGCGTGTGGTACCGACAATCGAACTTTGCACTTGCCAGACAGACACTGGAACCTCTGAGCTAAATCCCTGGCCCTGTAATCTGGTTTATTAATTTACATTTTATTTTTAAGGCGATGCATCAGTTTTGTATTTAGAAAATTTATCATTTATAAAATGTGTCAGTATCTGAAGATATTCATGAGCATTAAGTACATAACTTAAGAACAAGTTCGGTCCAGAAGCGTGTTCATACGTCAGGTCCCTTTGTAATCTGACAGTGAGCCTCACATAGTACACCTGTGAAAGCTTCTGACTTGAATATTCATAAATCAGGAGCCTACTGTATGAGATGATTACATTTGTATAGTTATTTATGTAAGGGATAGGAAAAACCCCATTTATATAAGGGACAGGAAAACCTCTGCTCCTAGTATCAGCATACTTCAAAATTAATTTTGCCGGCTTATATTTGATAGAGACAGAGAATGTCTATGATTTGATATTTTGATCTAATTTTACTTTTTTCATTACAGACTATTCTGTTTATGTTCTGTATTTTAATATGTGGTTCTAAGTTTCACGCATCTATAGATGATTTCAAACATCGCAAGTCCCAAGTGGAGAAACAGCCACCTTTAGATTTAGCGACTATATCTGTATTGCAGACGTTGATGTTTTATGTTGGAAAGTACACAAATCAAGCCCAAACATTTCATAATAATTTCTCTTTCTCCATATTTTTATGCAGTTTCTGAGTTGAAGTTTAATTGTAATAATAAAAACTCATTATAACCAAAATAGTAATATTTACAGTATACTTCAGTACCCTTCATTTCTCCCCAGAACCCTACATCTTGATTCAGCATGTCCCTTCTACAATTTTGCCCCTTTCCTTTTTCTCCCTCCCTCTGAGAGTCAGGCTGTGAGATTAAAGACTCCGGGGGTTGATCAGAAGGAGGAGAGCCAGGCTTCGCCCGGCGCACGGTTAACGGCGGGCCGCAGTGGTGCCCGCAGCGGCAGCGGCAGCGGCAGCGGCAGCGGGCCCGGTGCAGCACAGGCGCAGGCTGCGGAGCGCGGGCCTCTCGGGGGTGCGGGCCGCGGGGAGCGGGAAGCACAGGTGTGGCCGGGGCTGGTTCTGGGGCGCCGAGCTTGGATCACATCGTCACGGAGTGGCGGCGACCCTGTGCCCCGCGTGCTGCGGCAGCTCGTGGTCAGCCCCGAAAGCCCTGAAAGGCTCCCGCCACTGCCGCGGAGTCTCATGGAGGAGCTCAGCTGAACGGCCCGAGTCTGCTTGTTTCCCGTGGATGAATGACTCCGTGCGTGCCGAGACAGACACGGTGTTAGAGAAATGAGAGTTCTCCTTCACCTGTTGTGAGCGTGTGAAGAAAATCATTTGGCGCCAGCATGATTTTAACACTTGGGCAGGAAACATAAGTGGGGATTAATGATGGCTTTACCCCATTGTGTTATAACCATCTCCTGCTGTCGGCGGTGTGGTGGGCTGTGCTGTCCCGGACGTGTGGTGCGGCTCTCCGGGGAGGACTGTGTTCTCCGGGGCCTGTCAGCGCTGCACACGTGACTTGCTCTGGCCAAGAGGTGTTTTCTTCTTGTTTTTCATTTGATGCCCGACTTAGAAGGAAGAGACTGAATACTGAACTGTTCTGCATGAACAAATCTATAAATAGTCATACTTATGTCTGATTATCAACAGATTGAATTGTAAAGCCCAGTTTAAAGTGTTCTCATTGATATGGCCTCATTACACTCAGAGAACGTCATTTTACAGCATTGAAATTTGACATTGCAGAGTCCATGCTCTCAAAAGTGGATCAGCATGTTCACAACGGCCCATCATTCATGTATCTCGCTGCCTGGAGGCTTTTACACACTGGTGGTGCAGGCACGACTGTCCCTTGGGCAGCTTTTTTTAGGAAAAAGACAGTAGAAGTAATTAGATCCTTTTGTACACCAGCAGTGCACACTGCCTGAATGCACAGTCGTGCAGGTGCCAGCAGTCCTCCAAGCCGGAGAGCGTGTTCAGTGTCAGACGTGACTCCTGGCGTGGCCGGCCGCCACCTCCACAGGCATACTTTACACATATTTTAATGAAGCGTGTGTTCTTTTTATAAACACATGAAAGAAAAGCGTTCGCTGTGTGTACTCTTAGGGTGAAGGACATTTAGGAAGCAAAATGCATGAAAAATATGTGAGTTTCATAACAATACTCCGGTTTTTAGCAACTTCAAATAATGAGAGGTTTGAGAAATAAAACCATGGCAAGCTTTGGGGCAGAATATTTATCATACTTGTTATGGGCCATAAATATTTACAGAGTCGTATGTTTCCACCTTTAAAAGTATTTCACAACCACACTGCATCGGCCCCTTGCAGCAGCTGACTTTAACTTTGTGTGAGAGAAGAATGCCCCAAACTCTAAAGCTATTTATACATTATTAATTAGTTTTATATACTCCGAAGGCTCATGAAACTGTAGCATACATTGTTCCTAGTAATCTTGGTGAAAACGTCACTGAAGGCTTATAAATGAGGTGCCTTAGAAACCCAGTTTTTAAAGCATTTCAGACATGCAGCTCGTGATCACGAGCACGGAACCTGGGCTCCTTCAGTGCTGTTTGTTCTCTAACGGGAGCAACTGAACACAGGCCACACTGGAAAAGTCACGTTCTCCCCTTTAGCACTGAGCTTGGGGGAAGTGATTACACAGACCTCTGCTCTCAGTCCTCTCCTGGCAAACGGGCAGTACCGTTCTCAGAAGAACCAGGCAGAGGGAGGGGTCCGGAGAGTCGTCAGCCCCGGATATTCCCTCGCGCCTGAAGCTCCCCCTGCCGGCTGCAGGGGGCGCGTCTGGGAAGCGGTCGTTCTGCCTCGCTGACTCCTCCTAACCTACAATTAAAGAGCGAAGCCCGCTACTTGGGAGAATTGGGAGAGGACTCACCCAGGACACTTGGGCAAACTACAGAAAGAATTTTAGACGTGACTCACAGATGATCGCGCTTGCTTTATCTCTTAACATGAGACGATGACTGCTGTCCAGAGTGCCCCTCCCCCACGGAGACACTTTTCGCAGGTTCTGCCTTGATCAAAAGGTATCCTGTGGAGAGTTTTGGAACCAGTTTTTAATTTATTACTATAACTCGGGTCCTTTAAGTACATAGAAATATTGAACGTCCCTTTTTTGGTTTTCCCTTGTAAAACACCCCCCCCCCCCAGCCCGAGTTCACAGGCTGGTTGCACACATGACGTGTCCCGTGTTGAGGGGACGTGACGAGGGGACGTCGGATGACAGGGGCCCCTGGGCCGTGTTCAAGAAGACAGCCCAGCAAGGAAGCTCGGATCATAGTGCCTCCCGGTGCCACGGAGGAGTTCTGCTCGTTTCTCTCTGTCCAGGGCCGAGGGAGGACAAGCTGTGCGGTGCCCCGGGAGGTCGGTGCAGCTGGCGGAGGGCGCGGGGAGCACAGCAGGCGGCCTGCGCAGACGGGGCAGCTGGACGCCGGTCCCTTAGGTGTCCGGCCGTGAGGACAAAGCCAGGGGAAGCTGGACGCCCGCGGAAGCGAGTGGGGCGAGCCGGGGCGTCGGTCTCGGCAGCGCGCTCGGGAGGCGCCTCCGCTGGGCGTCGCCCTTGGGGTGGGTGCGGCAGGCCTGTCTTGGCCGCCGGCCGAGCTGCGCCCACTTGTGCCGGCGGCGTCTGGATGAGACGGAAGCTGTGAGTCGATCCCACCAGCGGGGGCATAAAAAGTGAAGAGAGAGCGGTTATAATCCGTGTGTGGGCGCGGGGACCGTCACGCACTGTATCCAGGCACCGTATGCAAACGGACGAAGGCTTCCGTGTTCTGTAGTTGGGGAGCCCTGAGCCGCCAGCCGCGCTTCGGCTTCGGCCTCTCTGCTGGTCCTGCCCGGCACAGTGACAGCTCAGCGGCGGGCGAGGCTGGTAGACTGCAGACTGCAGACGGCGGGCAGGGCGGTGATGCGCAGGCCAGGGCTTCCTCCGGCCGCCTCATCCCTGCGCAGGGGCAGAGAGCAGCCTGGGGCGGCTGCGCTCACCCGGCTCTCAGCCGTTTCTGAGGCCTTGTTCCGAGGAGTCCATGTGCTTCCCCATCGCGCCCGGGCCCGTTTCCTCCGGGAGAGGCCGCTGCAGCGTCCAGCGTGTGCGAGGAGGAGGGTGACCGACGCTGCCTGTGTGTCCCTCGTCCTTGACACGTCCTTGGCTCCCGGGCCACGGGCTGCGGTGACTCAGGCCCCCCCCCCCAGGTCACTGTCATCGGCCAGGATGAAAGCATAGAGCCGCCCCCAAGGCGTGTGATACAGGCTCGAGTTCAAAATATCTGGTCCTTGCTGCATTTTTTATTAAAGAAATGGTCATGTTTAGAATTCCGCTAAATTCGGTGCAGCATTTCTTTTCACTCCTTTATCTCCAGGAGGTACGAGGAACGAAGGCCAGTGGTGAGAAATCTCTGGCAAAACAGCGCACAGACCTGTGAAAGAGTGGGTTTATCTATTGGGTTTTTGTTTTTCTTTTTGAGACAGGGTCTTGCTTTGCAGTTCAGGCTGGCCCTGAGCTCACTATGGAGCCCAGGCAAGCCTCGAACTCAGCAACCCTCCTGTCTCTGCCTCCCAAGTGCTGGGATGACAGGCGTGAGCCACCACGCCCGGCACTGTGGTATGTGGTAGTGATGGCTGGTGGGCGTGAGTCACCACGCCCCGCATTGTATGTGGTTACCGGGGATCGAACTCAGGACCTTGCACTTGGGAGGCAGGCGCCGGAACCACTGAGCTAAATCTCCGGCCCACTATTGTTTTCTTAATGTGAGATTTTTTTTTATAAAATTTAGTTGAATTTTCATGTCTCTTCTTATTCAGTAGCCACATTAAATATTTGTGTTAGCTTTGCATCACTATCCCAAACACCGGAGATAAGCAGTGTGTAAAGAGAAAGGGTTATCCTGGCTCCTCGTCTCCGGCGGCCCCATTTTTCTGGCCCGAGCAGGGCAAACAGCAGGCGTGGGGGCGGCGCCGCCCAGCCCCAGGCAAGGGCTGCGTCCCATCCGCAGGGCCGCGGGCGGGGTCTCCGTGCCTCCTCTGCTGGGCGACGCCTCCCGTGCGCGGTTAGAAAGGTATCCTTGTTCCTCATCCCCGGTGTCTCCCACAGCCCTGCGTCACCTCCCCTCACCCTTCATCCCATCGGTGAGAAAAGGGAGCCTCTGTTTCTAAAACTCTGCTGCTTTGTTCTGTACCACGTCAGTAAACGTTCCAGTCTGGATGCGTCGCGGTGACACAGAGGCCAGGCTTGCGCGCCTGGCGGAGCGGAGCGATCGCGCCTGCGCGGCTGGCGCCCTCTAAGCCTGAGCAGGCGCCTGGCGCCCTCCAGCGCCCCTGAGCCTCGGTGAGCCCGGGAGGCCTGTCGCCTAGCCAGCTACGACTTGTGCCTCTGACTGAGTGTGTTGAATGAAAAGTACGTTCAGGGCAGAAAGGAATATACTTCAGGAATCTGGCATGGTAGTATCAGTAACTTGGAAACACAACTTAATTTACTTTTCCAACTTTTGGGGCTTTTTTAGCTACATTTATTTGGAATTAAGTCTCTTCTCTAGAATGGTATAGTATTCTAAAACCCAACTAAAATAGCAGTTATTTTTTCCCAAATGAGTATATAACAGTTATTTCATTACTTTCCAGTTTCTACTTCAAAAGACCCTCTTCTTCCCTCATCCCGTCTTGGTTCGGTAACTGACACCCTCACATTACAGGACGAGGTGTTGATTTTGGCTCACAGTTTGGCAGGGGGTTCCATCCAGCAGCCTGGCACAAGGAGGGCAGCCTGGCAGAGGGGAGCAGCTCGTGGCCTGGCAGCAGGAAGCGGAGAGAGACCGCGGGAGGGGAACGTCCGGGCCCGGCGGGTTAGCGCCGGGTGGGCTCCGCCGCTGTCAGGCGCCAGGGAGCCCTCGGCCGCCCGGAGCCCGCCTGGAGGCGCGCAGACTTGGGGGACGCCGAAGTAGCACTGCTCCCTGGTTCACCGTGCCCTGGCCAGCAGCCAGCTCCTGGTGTTCCGTCAGGGTTGGTGTGGGTGCCACCACCCCCAGCCGTCCCGAGGCCGCGGCGGGGAGCCCCCCCCCCCCGCGTTCTGTCTCCCAGGTAGAAAGGTCTCGGTGCACGTGAATGTGCCGGGAGAGTTCCGTTAGGGAGAGAGACTGCCCCAGCTCTCCAGTCCTCTAAGTTGTTTTTCTGTTCTTTGGTTTTTGTTTGCCAACTTTGTTCTTCTAGAGACTTTTTGTGTCGTGCAGAAAAGGAGAGACTTACTTGAAAAATTTGTACCGGAAATGACATGAGTACAAATGTCTTGGACATGATAGACCATCACCGCCTTCAATACAGCTCACAGTATTCTCTGCCTTTTTCTCTTTTTTCCTGTTTCTAACTCATGTTTGGGAATATAGGTTTCAGGACTTTTTTAAAGAATCAGTGGGCAGTTTTCCTGTGTTATCTCAGAACAGACAGAAGACCGGCTTGTGCCTGCCCCAGGTGGTGAGCAGACTGAGCCTCCAGTCCCGTGTTGCACCTGCTGGTCCTTAGCTCGCTTATCATATCAGCGGAAGGAAGTCAGGACACTTCCTTCTTGCCAATATGTAAGATTATTGAGTCAATTAAAAAAATAACCTTAATGTTTAAGGGCCTGCTTATGAACCTCAGTTTCACAATATGTCTTTCTGCCTTAATAAGCTAGGGTAACTAAAACTGCATACCTAATCGGCAAATTTGAAATTTTGAATTTCTTAAATATGCAAGACTTTTAGTCTAAAAATTCATTTTTTCATTAAAACCATTCTTGAATATACAAGAATTGCCATCTATTTTCATTAAATCTTATAAATTATTATAGCGCTTCATATTATCAGAATTTCCTAGCCCATTTCTTTAGAATTTCCTTAGCATGAGAGAATAAAAAGCAGAGTCCTCATGTTTTTTTCTTAAGGAACAATATATTTTCACTTCGGAGTTTAGGTTAGGATTTTAGGAGAACCACTCTGATGAAATTATGCAAATTCATGAAGTATATTCAATGAGCCTACTCCTCATCAACTGTTAGACTTGCTGTCTACATCTGTGGCTCATTTCATAACGGACTAAAACAATGATTGGACTTCAGTATAGTCGACATCGGAATGGTTGATTGTTCTAAAGCCTTGACCTTAGATTTTGCATTTTAAGTCTTAATTGTCACAAGGAAATGAATAACAGTACAGGCACGTTTTAGGAGAATATTCATGAGAAGTTTTTCTCATCTTGGAAGGTGTGATTATAGCTTTACAGAATTTCACAACATCATGTAGATAAAATGTCCCCCCAAAGTCTTGTGTATTCCGTGGCTTGGTTCCCAATAATGCTCTAGTGTCCAGAAGCAGGGCTGAGAGGGGTGACGGGGTCACAAGGGCAGTGATTGATGGTGCAGTGGAGCGATACGCAGATGAGTCCGTAGCTGAATGAGCTAGTGAGAGGGGCCACCCTGGAGGAAGCAGTCACTGGGGCTGCCTCCGGAAGGGTCGCTCTTGTCCCCAAGTCTTTCTAATCCAGGTTGCTTCCTTTGTACTTCCCAGCCACCGTGAGGCGAGCAGTTTCCGTCACCACGCCCTCCTACTTCTCTTAAGCCTAAAGGAAACGCAGCCAGCTGACATGGAGGAAGTGTCTGAAACTGAGCCAGAATAAACCTTGCCTTTGTTCTCGCAGCTACTTTGTCATGGCAACTGAAAGCGGACTCACAGAGAGAGAAAGGGAGTTTAGGTTCTAGAAGGGCTATGTGTGTCACCGTCTATGTCCAGAGTAATCTTCACTGTTAAGGTACTTGGAACTGGGGCCTTTGGGAGCTGAGTAATATGATAATAATGGTTCCGCCATGAGTGGAATAATTATAAATAGACCCCAGAGAGTTCCTTGTCCTTCTCCCATGTGAGGACAAAAAAAAAAGGTAGCTGGGTCGGAGATTTAGCTCAGTGGTTCCAGCGCCTGCTTCACAAGCGCAAGGCCCTGATCCCGGTGACCACATACAATGCTGGGCATGGTGACTCACGCCCACCAGCCATCAGTACCACATACCACAGTGCTGGGCCTGGTGGCTCACGCCTGTCATCCCAGCACTTGGGAGGCAGAGGCAGGAAGATTGCTGAGTTTAAGGTTTGCCTGGGCTACATAGTGAGCTGAGGGCCAGCCTGAACTACAAAGCGAGACCCTGTCTCAAAAAAAAAAAAAAAAAAAGATAGCTGTCTGTGAGCCACTGAGAGGACCTCAGTGGTTAGTGAAACTTGTGGTGCCTTGACCTTGGAAGTTCCCAAATCCTGAAAAGTTTGTTATTTTGGGGAATCTATTCTGTTATAACAGAATAGAGGTCTAAGGCAAGTGCACAGGTCATGAGATAGACATAAAAGAACTAAGTGGTACATTTGAGCAAACAATACTGATGAGTTACATTTAATATGAATGGCCTGGATAACCTGTATAAAAGGCAGGGTTGTCTAAGTGAAGAAAAATGAGCAAGATGCAACTCTCTGCTATGTAGGAAGAAATTAAAGACATATGATTTAAAAATAAAAGGTTTAGTATAGTCATACCATACAAACACTAATCATATGAAAGTCAGAGTGTCTGTTACTATTATACCAAGAAAATTCTGAAATAAGAAATGTTATTAGAGATAAAAAGGGACTCTCTGTCATAGTAAGGTGGCCAATTCATGAAGACATGGAAATTTTAAGTGCTTCTTTCTTTCTTAGCTTCTTTTCTTTTCAGCATTGGTGGTTAAACTAGTGGCTTCCCACTGAGCTATGTCCCCGGCTCTTACTTGTTTTTTATAGATCAGTTTTGAAGCAGGGAAAGTACCTGCAAATTAAAGGATAAAGATTTATTTTCGCTCCTAGTTTTCAGAGGACTCAGTCCATGGCTGGTTGGCTCCAGGAGAAAGAACATGGCAAAAAGGCAGGTGGGAGAAAGCTGCTCACCTGTATCAGCAGGATGCGGAGAAAGAGGCGTTAAGGTCAAGGATGTACCTTCCCACATCACAGCCCCACGGCCACCTCCAGCCAGCCCCAGCTCCTGCAGCCCAGGCCGCTGCAAACCCAGTGGATTAGCCTGCTGGTGAACACAGGTCTCACAGGATTCAGCTCTCGTCCAACAGCCTCCTCTGAATATGAGACTCTGAGGGCACAGGTTAGATCTGACCCACAACACAAGGTCTCATTAAGCTGCTACACTGCCCAGGAGGGCTTTGATCTCGACTCTCTTGACTTACGCTCTGAGGGTGCCTGGAAACTGTAGTTATTTAATAACAGAGCTTCTTAAAAATCAAGATACGTTTAGGTTTCACAAAAATTTGCAAACATCTGAGTATTATCGAAAGTATTTCTAAATAATTCATGCTGTAAAAAAGAAATTACGAGGTAAATTCAAAAGATGTTTAAATTCAATAATAGTGAAATTATAACATCAGAAAGTTGAGGGTGCAGCAAAGGTGATGCTAAAAACTGAAAAGCAAATGCACCCACAATAAGTTGAAGAAAATGACAGTAGAAATCAATAAAATAGAAATGAGAAGGCAATAGAGGTAATGAAGTCAGAAGCTGCTCCTTGAACAGATTAATAAAGTAGATTAAATTATAGTCAGACTCCACAGGAGGAAAGGAAAAAAGACTGAATTCTCCACTAATAAAATTAAAGCAAGGAAGTCTGATAAATGGGAAGAAATTCCAATGAAACAGATTTCTCTGATGCCAAAAATAATAGAAAAGCTAAATCATCATATATTTACTTTAAAAATAAAATATATAATTAAGAACTTAGCCATAAGGAAAAATTTAGACCCAGACTTCATTTATAAATTAATCCTACTGTGTAATATATAAAATACATCCTATATAAAATCTCCCAGAAGGGCCGGAGGGTTAGCTCAGTGGTTCCGGCGCCTGCCTTGCAAGCACAAGGTCCTGAGTTCGATCCCCGGTAACCACATATAATGCTGGGTGTGGAGACTCACGCCCACCAACAATCAACACCGCATACTACAATGCCGGACATGGTGGCTCACGCCTGTATTCCCAGCACTCGGGAGGCAGAGACAGGAAGATTGCTGAGTTCGCGGCAGCTTGCCTGGGCACCATAGTGAGCTCAGGGCCAGCCTGAACTATAACGTGAGACCCTGTCTCAAAAAGCAAAAAAAAAAAAAAAAAAAAAAAAAATCTCCCAGAAAAAGCTGAAGAAAGAAGAAGGATTTCCCTACTCGTGTTATATGGTAGTTTTATCCTGGTGTCAAGCTTCAGGAAAAGTATGACAGAGAAAAAACAGACTAATGTCTCAGTACCTTCCTTGTATATAGACACATTCTTAAATTGAATTCAGATGCACAGAGAATATATATGTTCAAGGTAAATGATGTAATTTCTTGTATATAAGCACATTCTTAAATTGAATTCAGATGCACAGACAATATATGTTCAAGGTAAATGATGTAATTCACAGAAACAGAGTAAAGGAAGAAAAAACATGATTTTTTCCCTTAAAAACGTGTCCCCTTTTTAAGAATATTCAGCATCTGTTCATGATTCAAAACTTTACAAAGGCTGGTACTCAAAGGAAACATTAAAGATCATTAAAGAACATCCTGATTTCCAGGTAGAGATTAGTGAACACGAAGAGACCCGTGTGACACAGCCCGAAAAGGCCTGCCGTTTGGAAAAGGGGTACATACAGTGTTTTCAGTCGAGGTTAGAGTAACAAAAAAAAAAAACAAAAAATAAAACCAAAAAAAACCTCTAATAAGTAAATGTAACAAGGTCTTTATAGAGTCTTTATACAAAAGCATTTTATTTCTATTATAATTGGCAGATAAATTTTTTTATTTTTGAGACAGGGTCTTGCTTTGTCGTTCAGGCTGGCCCTGAGCTCGCTATGTAGCCCAGGCAAGCCTCGAACTCAGCAATCCTCCTGCCTCTGCCTCCCGAGTGCTGGGATGACAGGCGTGAGCCACCACGCCTGGCAGCAAATAAAATATTTTGAAAGGCAAATATATCATTAAAACACATGAAGATCTTAAAAGGTAAATTTGTAAGAAACAT